>JAQJVL010000005.1:1019844-1157344 GCA_035578905.1 Stictocephala bisonia
AGTCGAAACTGGAGGCAATTTCGACCTCTTTAACTTGATTGACGACAGGTTGCAGCACGGTCGCTCCCATTTTCCGTGCCTCAATATTTAACATTGGATGGAACTATCTTTTATGTATAGTAAAATCAATGATAAAACCCACCTTTTATTACATCACCTTTGTCGTCTTTTAGTATGTACGTAACTGGTCTAGTTGGTTGTATTTTCCATACTGTGTAAATCTCATTACTCCATCTAGGCCAATAACCTTTATTAAATTGTTTAGTTAATCTACTTATTCTAACTCGATCAACAGTATCAAATTTGGAATGACTATAGTATTTCTTTCTATTTTTAACTATTTTTAATAATATTTCTTGTTCATTTCCAATATTAACCTGAACAGGCTTAACACCCATAGTTCGATGAATTTTATTATTATAGGTTTTTAATAATTTTGGCAGTAAATCTAGCAACTTTAAATTACCCTACTGACTAAAGTGTCTCCACATATTATGTGTACGGGTGGGCGGATGGGCAATACCACTGTACGTGTATGGGTGGGCAGATGGGCAATACCACTTTATGTGTACGGGTGGGCAATACTAATGTATGTGTACGGGTGGGCGGGTTGGCAATACCACTGTACGTGTAAGGGTGGACGGGTGGGCAATACCACTGTATGTATACGGGTGGGTGGGTGGGCAATACCACTGTACGTGTATGGGTGGGCGGATGGGCAATACCACTTTATGTGTACGGGTGGGCGGGTTGGCAATACCACTGTACATGTAAGGGTGGACGGGTGGGCAATACCACTGTATGTATACAGGTGGGTGGGTGGGCAATACCACTGTACGTGTATGGGTGGGCGGATGGGCAATACCACTGTAGGTGTAAGGGTGGGCGGATGGACAATACCACTGTATGTGTATGGGTGGGCGGGTTGGTTGTTATTATCGTAAGTGACATAAGTTCAGATTGTACATGTTATTCTGATTATCCAACATTATAAGTATTCTAATATGTACAGAATACAAAAACATTATATCTTAAATATGTTTCGAAAACGATTAATGAAACTAAATGTGTACCACTGTTTGTGTACAGGCAGTTAGTTTAGTGTTATTTGTTTTATGGTGAGCTGCAATACATAGCATAACATTGCACATAAAGCAAACCGAGAAAGTGAAGTTGCCACGAAAGTGCCACTAATAGTTCTCATGAGCCTATTTAGTTAAATCAATCGCTTTAGTATATATGCTTATTTAGTGATAAGGGAGCACTGTATTCAGCAGCTGAATAAACAAGTGACAAAGTTGTTGTATACATGATGTGTGCATTGGCTTTCCAAGTCGTCACAGCAATATGAAGCAGAACATTTCCCTGGTTTTAATTTTAGCTGCTGTTTTTAGAAGATGGCTCTTTAACGTTAGTGATCCATCTAACGTTACTCCCAGGTACTGTGGATAATAATTGTGATGGAGTTTTACACTGTTTAGAAAGATGTTCAATTTTCAATCAGCTATTATTATTTTACATTTCTGTGTAGGGTCAAGAGGAGAATGTGTTTAGGTACACTAGCAGTAGTTCCCGTGGTAAAAGACTAGTATGTAAATACCCACCAAACCTCCCTCATCAGCATGGTACACATTAAGTAAGGACAGTTTGACGCATTACATCGTGCTAGGCATAACATTAAAAAACTTCAAAGGGGCATTGAGAGCTGATCTCAATTAAGGTTTTTAAGGTGATCAAGATCAATCTTCTTAGCCACGAACAACTCTCAAGTGGTATATTCAACCCTTTCCCACATACTTTTCCTTGAAAAATGCATTACTCCAAAGATCTTTTCATGGCAAAACTTACCACCAACGCTTTTGAACAGTTTCTGGTGAAGGTCATACCACATACAAAAAGTGAAAAATATATGATGGACAGTCAGCTTTCAGCTGAGGGCGCCTTTAGGATATTTTGCAGGTAAAATTAGAAAAACCTGGGCCCACTAACAAACTGGCTGAGGTAATATCTTACCTCACAATGAATATGATTCAACCAAGTCTCAATGTCTATGACTTCAGTCCATCAGCTTCTCTATTCTTCATCCCATAAGTATTTTAATGAGTTCCTCTCCTCGTGGTATGTATGATTCCATGCCCATATCAGCTCTTTGGACCAAGAAATCAATCTAATGACCCCAGCGATTATAGGCATTTTCGATTTTGACACTATGCAATAGATGGATGCATCCCTTTACAAAACATGCTGCTGAACTTATGTAAGCTTCCTCTGATTCTAGTCTGAGTTAAAAACTACCATTCACACTTCCACAGCCTATGAGAGAATCAACAGCACTGCATACATCAGCAGACAGCATTTAGGTATTGTTCATCAAACAGCTTAGAGATGAGACGCTCTTATCAGCCTTCTCATACGCTAGATTTGTTCCAAGAAGATCAGCTTTAAGTCAACCATCAACTTAAGCTTGTCCACTGGCTTTGTGATAACAACCTGGTCATGGACTCAGACTGAAAAGATTGATAAGATGCTTATCTTCTTCATGAGCAAGACAATTTGGTCTCGGACAAAGTAAGTAACAGACTGTGACCCGCCATCCAGCTGGAGACTAAATGCATGACCTGGTTAAGATGAAGCTGAGTTTGCTCAACAGTACATCCAATGGTCAGTGCTTCGATTTCCTTCATATAACCAACAAGGCTACAATTAACCAGAATTCTTGTGCTCAACAGACCATCATAGTAGATATTAAAGAAGGTCCTGTTCTCAAATTTTAGACTGGACCACCCTGAATTAATATCAGTAATGAGTTCACAATGGTTCTGGCTCAAAATTGATGAGGGAACGAGATGATTAGCGAGGTGACACTAGCAAGATGAGTAGCAAATGGTGAGGAAAACTGGTAAGACAAATGGTGAGGTTACACTGGCAAGACAAGTGGCAAGTGTTGAGACAACATTGGCAAATAAAATGTAGACAGTGACAAATTTGTGATTCTGAACAGTACATAGTATACTCATATTTGCTCTGAACCCCCTCCTCCTCCTATCAATCACACGATTCTCTCATCTGAGAAATTTTTAACAAAATATGATTTGTACATTCCAAAATATGATTTGGGAAAAAATGATTTTTTATATTCCCAATAATGAACACGTGAATTCAGACATTTTTTAATTAGTTCAATTTACAGTTGTACATAGCTAGTTCCAAGCATATCTTTGTTTAAATTCATAGTTACCATCAGGTTCTGTGTGCAGACTGTTACAATCATATAACTTTTGATGTATGCTACCATAAAAAAGCCAGAAACACAGCCTTTGATAGATGAATGTGTGCATACAGCTAGTAAAACTCAGCTTTAGGCATGCACAGACAAGAAGAATCACAAGGCTTTTGGGGCATGTAGGCATTTGGATAAAAATGTGTGTGTGCAAAAAATGTAGTGTTTAGGAGTGTGTTTTATAACATTCCTGCTATCAACACCTCGTATAATCCATTCTTTCACACTTTTGTACACACTTTGGCTGGAAGTATATACTGGTAGCTCATGACCAGAATCTAGTGCCTGCAAAGCCACCCAGAATGTTAATCTGCAGACAGATGCTCAGCATTGAGACAGAGAATAGCTGCAGAAATGAACATTGTGAATTTTATGCTGCGATCATGATTGGTGGCAATCTGTATGAAAATCAAGAGTGCATTACAAAGGAATGCAACTCTTTTCATCAATCACTGACATGGCTCTATATAGTTTTTACATGCCAAAACAGTGGTGATTATAGTTTTTGGACATGACTCCAGCTTTCTGCCAACACTTACATACCAAAATTAGATTTTGCACATGACTCTAGCTTTCATTTTGAGTACAAGCACCAAAACTAATTTTCTTATGTGGTTCTAGCTTTCTGCCCATGTGCACACATCAAAAGGGATGTGATTCTACATTTTGCACATGTCTGTAGCAATCTACACATGCGCACATGCAAAATAGAGGTTATTATAGTTTTCTGCATACATACCATCACATGATTATAACTTTTTGGATAGCATTCTCACCAACAGCAATGAGATTCTAACTTTTGCCCGGCACACATACTTATAATAGCGATGTGATTTTTGTACAGCCTGCTAACAGCTTTTTACAACATACTCGATAACAAATGTGATTATAATTTTTTGTATGCACATAAGGTAAACGTAAGGTAAAAATGGATGTGATTTTAGATTTCTGAAAGCATGTACACTCTAACAGCTATGTTATTCTTGCTATCTCAATCATTGATTAGCATAACTATACTTTTCGCACACGCACCCACGTTTCTAGCTTTATTTTCACGTGCACATGCTTTTCTAGCTTTTCACACTTGCAGCTTTTAGCATGTGCTGAAAATCTCAAGATTGGTGGAACAAACAAGAGCTATTTATTTTACCATCTATTGTTAAATTCAACCAATCAGGATATCGATAACATATTAATGGACTCAAATCTTTGTTACTTCTAAGTTAGTTAAATATCTTCCAAGAAGTACCAAAGAACATAAAACAGTGAAGTATGGAACAGTGGCGGATTTAGGGGAGAAGGCTTCTGGGCTCAAGCACCCCCCCAAAACCAAACAAAAAGTTTAAATTCTTACAGTAAATAAAACAATACTAACAGATGTTTAACAATATTGAACAATTATTGATAATGTGAAAACCATTTGCTTTTTCACACTCACATAAACACACATTTTTTATCATGAACTATTACTATCACAATAAGTAACTCACAACTAACTTGTAAAAACTGAGGTAACGATATGAGTGATGATGAAAAGTGAAATATGTGAGCAAGCCTCTCATGCGACAGAAGCGCGATGACTGAAGGATTCTGATGCAGTAACGTCACACGGCAAGCACGGAGGACTGGCCGATACACAAAGTGGCGCTGAACTCACATGATTACAAACCTATACGAAATCCACGCTTTATACCGAAGAGGGCAGTCAAAATTACTAAATATCATCTTCAGACCATTAAAACGAACCCCACAACGTTATTCTAAGACAAGATGATCCATCCTCCCTAGATAAAGTTGTTTCAGTAAATATAGAACTGTTTTTTACGGGAAAAAAATTCTTAAATGCATATAATAACTAGAAGGCACTATTTTTCTTTTTCACATTCATATATAAACCTTATGGTTGTAATATCATAGTATAATTTTGAACTGTGGGACTATATTTAAATTTTATTATTGCTTTGAAATTAAATTGTTAACACCGTTTAGTTATCTCAAGTCCGATTCCAGCCTAACCGGTATCAAAATTTTGATCAATTAATAGACTATAATTGAATAAAAATGATTCTATTCCGTACTGTAATAATAATATTACGAGGCCTCGGAGTCCGTTCATCGAGTTCGCCATTTGTTAACCAATCAGGGGTTTCGCACGTCTTTGAAGACCGATCTTACAGCAGAAACTAGTCCCAATTAGGCTTAACCTGTACCAAAGCATTAATCGTGTATGGGGCTTAAATATGTAAAATATAGTATTTTTCTGTATGATAATAATATGAATATGACTAATATGAGACCGCAGTCTGTCCACCGAGGATACTGGCTAGTGATATAGTCTGATAGTGTGCGTCTTTTACGTCCAAGATTGTATTTAATAGACAACCGTTGTATTTAATCAATTTGTATTTAAAAGTTAATTCTGGTGTAACCGGTGCCAAAATGTGAATCAGTTGAAATAGTATAACCGTATAATAAATAATTGCATTGTGTATTGTAATAATAGTACCATCAGGCTTCAAAGTCCATCCATAGAGGGACGCCAGGCGTAAACCAACACAGCACAGCACATTTGATGACCGACTATGCAGTTATCTCAAGCTATACTTCATATTTCTTTATTATTATTTCAAAATATAGTCATCCGTTTACATTTAAAATCAAATAAATTAATATAATTAAGATAGAATAGTCGTAGGTCTGAATAGAAAAAATTTGTGTGTTCTAATATTTCTGAATATTGTAAAACCTTTGAAATTCCAATTTATTATTAGGCTCCGGCAATAACTGAAAATGTATGAAATTCATATTAAATAATTATCTTAACTTATATGGAGTTGTTTTATTTATTATTTAGGTGTTTTCTTTTTTTATAGATAAAAAATAATATTAATGAGAAATAGCGTTTTACGTCTTAAATTTCAAACTGTCTTTTAAGACCTCTGAAATTTGGTACTCAAGGAAATAAATATATATACTATAAAATTCAAGATAAAACTAAAAGTTGACAATTTATGTGTTTTGACAAGATTTATAGTCTGTTATAAAATTCAAGAATATTTAAAATATTATAGCTAGCATATCGGTAATAAAGACTTAAAAACAAAAATATAGGTGTAAATGGTTAAGCAGGAATGACATGTTTTTATAATGAAACATGAATTATATAATGAAACGTTTTTATAATGAAAAAAAAAGTGAGTGATAAGTTTGAAGCAAAAGTTAAAGTTTAACAGTGCAACTTATTTTTATGTTTAAGTTAGTTCATACGTCCGTTAAAAGTGTAGTGTTTAAAATTTAACTGTGTAGACATTTCTAAATAAATTGATGTATACATTTTTAATTTATATCAAAGATACAAATAGAAATTAATTAAATCAGTTTTGGACTACTCACTTTGAATTGAAGCACATGTTTAAACAGCTAATTCTGTCAATGAATTAAAATCAATTGTACACTACCTAAGGCAAGTATATACTTTGTAAACACATAATATTTTCAAGAACAATTTTTGGGCATGGCAAATTAATTAAATTTGATAAATTTGTTGGCCAAGTGAATTAAACACAGGAAGTAAGTTTTTAAACCCACATTGAGTTCAGTGGTGACACAGTCAAGTTGCAACAATCCAGACACTGTTACAATCAATCATGTACACTGAAAACCTGCAAAGCTCAAACTATGAGGCACCAGCTGTTTTGACAACAGCAGCTGTTTATCACCAGCTGACTGTACTGATCGTGGCCACTGTTGACAAATAGCAGGGAGCTTTATCTACTTGACTGGGATTATAAATATTTGCATTTTATGCAAATGCATAAATTATTCCTTGCTTGCATTTCTTCATTGGAATTTATTCTAATTAATACACATGGATCTGATTAAATATTTCAATATATTTTAACTGTAATATTTGATCCATCATATGATTGGGATGATACTTTAATTTATTTATTTTTAAAAACTGAATTTCATTTTAAAATGCAAAATAAAACAAAATCTATAAATCTTACTAGCAAAATTAGCAGCCCTGGCCTCACGAAGTCACCAGTTGGGATTGTAACTAGAAGCAAAGTAATAAATAAAACAAAATCACCTGCTGTACCCAAATGCAACAATTTACCATCTAATAAAAATGTTTAAGGTCATGCTGGCAATAAATCAAATTCTATCAGTCAGATTGACCGCAATAACAAAAATGTGGCCATCCAGACGGTTATTTATTTTAACACTATTCAAAATACAAATGAGCTATTGGGAAATAATTGGTTATCAGATCAAACTCTATTTGAATACATAGATCTGTTAAATATCAAGATTTTGGATAACAAATTCTGTTCAATTGTTAACCCTACTACCAGTCATGCCATTAAAAGCATCGATGATTTCAATGACTATATTGATCCCCTAAAAATCAAGGGTGAGGAATTACTTATAATTCCCATCAATGATGCAGAGCAATTGTATCCTATTGCATCTCATCAGGGTACTCACTGGAGTACCTTAATTTATATGACCAAAAATAATAGTTTTTATCATTATGACTCCCTGAACGGACACAACCTACCCTCTGCTAAAATTGTTGCCAAAAAACTGTTAACTTATATAACTGCACAAAGTGGTAATCCTCTCATTGTGGAAATAAAAGGCCCAATGCAGGTAAATGGCTATGACTGCGGCACTTATAGTATACTTGCTATCGAGTCAATCGTGGCTCAAGTGATAAATGGAACTGATTCAAATAGTGTAAGCTTCAAAGATATAGAGACTCTAAAGCCATCCGAAACTGACCTAATAGTGAAACGGGCCTCTCTGGCATATTTACTAAACAATAAGTCAAGTAGGTATTACTGCTGGACTGTTGTGTGATCTAATGTTGAAAAAGAAGCCATCTCAAAAAAAATTATTTCAATGATAAAAATCAGCCTTGCAGTGATCCTAAGGAACCTGAGTGGGAAATGGTTGGCTTAAAAAATAAACATCCCTCAGCTCATAATCTCAGAGAAAAAAAACATTACAGTACAATCTTGGCATCATAACAAGGAAATGGAATCTCTGCTAAGTTATAATCGTTATTCATGTCTGATGTCAGAGTTCCCTCCTCTTCCAACTCTGGAAGACCAGGGAGTAAGGAACCACAAGGACCCACTTAAATTCAAGGAGACTCTACCAAAGAAGCGGAGACGTAAACCTCGAGTTTTTCTGGTAGCAGACAGCCATGGGCGGCGTTATGAAATTTTAAGGGACCACTTGCATAAAAGGTTTGATGTAAGCTCTATAGTAAAATCTAATGCAAAGTTACATCAGGTGACTCAACACTTGGACACCTTAACATCTGATTTTTCACAGGAGAACTATGTTGTAATACTGGGGGGTACTAACGACATCCAGGATTCTGTGGAGTGTAATGACCTTGACTCAGACCAACATTTCAGCTTATTGTATAATCTAGCAAAAAAAACTAATGTAGTTTTCCCAGGAATTTTTCAGCGATTTGATAAACCACCACTCAACTCTTCAATTAAGGACTTTAATAATAATTTTAACAGCAAATTTTTAGAACTAACTAAACAAACTCAAAATCTGGTACCAGTGAATAATTTTAAACTATTAAGAAGTGATTACACACAACATGGTCTCCATTTTAATTTTAAAGGGAAAAGAAAACTATGCCAAGTTCTGAGCGATACAATCAAGAGGGACTATGTTAAGAAACACCAACATCCTAAACCCGACACACAGTTCTCGACATCCAGTGTCTCTGAAGATATTTCTCAAAGGTGTTCCATGGCTTCTCAATTTACTGGTTTCTCCGATGAGTCTATCACAGAATCGCAGAATGTGGTAGAGCAACAGCAAGCTGCCGTCGCTTCTTTTAAAGACACTACTTCATTAATTTCTAATGAAACTTATAATTTTTTAGAGGATCCCATGGTTTAAAATGTACATTAGGATCTGAAAGTATGCACCCATTTAACAGACATAAAACTAATTTATTCTCTATCATGCACTATAACATACAAGGTTTAAGTAGAGTTAAAGCAATGGAGTTTAACATACTGTTGGAATCTTTTGATAAAAAACCAAATATTCTTTGTATATCTGAACACTGGTTGAATTCTAACAATATTTTCATTTTAAATCAAATTGGGGGTTATAAAATTGTGAATAGTTTTTCTAGATCAAAAATGCAAAGAGGTGGTGTGTGCATACTTGCTTTGAATGAGTTAACTGTTGATCCTTTAGTTGATTTAGATAAGTTTTGTAAAGAATATTTTTTTGAGTGTTGTGGGGTTAAATTGAATATGCATAAGCCAGCTATTGTTATCTGTATGATAAGTACTATGATAAGTTGGGCCTTGATTCATTTTTTCAATTGTTTGACTCACTATTACAATATGTTAATAAGCGATACTCTAACTATCAATTGTTTTTTGCAGGAGATTTTAACATTAACTTACTTGATAAGAAGGACCATGCTAATAATTTTATAGATATGTTGGATTCTTACAATTTAAAAATACCTAATAATTCAGTACCTACTAGGATTACGTCATTCTCAAAATCATGTGTAGACAATATTTATACAAATCTATTGCTTGAAAGCTGTGAAATTAGCGTATTTGATAACGATCTCTCTGACCATACCGTACTTTTCAAATCTTAACATTTAAAAATAGTTTTCAGAGAGGCTCTAGTAAGAAACTCTCAAAAAGAGATTTTTCAAGGGGTAATATTTCAAATTTTGTCCAATTATTGGAGTATGAAAGCTGGGATTCGTTTTGGTCTGAGAACAGTACTGATGTTAATGTATTATATAGTTTGTTCCTAAAAATTGTCAAATTGCATTTTAATTCATGCTTCCCAGTAAAAACAGTTACAGTTAAATCTAATTTAAAACCTTTAAAAAGTGGGTAACTCCTGAAATTATTATTTCCAATCAAAGAAAAAAGAGAATTGCATATGTTAAGCAAAAATAGTGACGACAAAATGTTTGTAGACTATGTTAAAAAATACAAAAAAGAGTTTAAGCAATGTGTGAAAAGAGCTAAAATAGAATACAATTCAAATTTAATTAAAAACGCTTCCAATAAAACAAAGATGGCATGGAATGTTGTAAAATCAGAAACTTCTTTACAGCAAAAACACTCTCAAATTGAATTTCTCACTGACAGTGGGAATCGTTTCACAGATCCTTTAGACATTGCAGAAATTCTCAACACACACTTCCTTAACACTACAAGGCACTTCAATCTCACTGCAAACCTCATCAGTTCACAGTCGTTTCTTGAGAAAATTGGTAAGCGTGCCACAACACTTCCAATATTTCCCCCAGTAACAGTTGATGAAATTGAAACCCTGACAAAGGAGCTTAAGTCAACAAGTTCTTCTGGTTGGGATGACATCCCTCCCTATATATTTAAGATCTGCATCAAACACCTAAGCTTGCCCCTGACACATATTATCAATAATTCATTTAAATCGGGTGTTTTCCCTCATCTTTTAAAATTTTCTCGTATAACGCCTCTGTATAAAAAGAAAGGTGATTCATCGTCTGCCGACAATTACAGACCTATTGCAATTCTTCCTGCCTTTTCCAAGCTTTTTGAGCGAGCTATATACAATAGACTTCAGTATTATCTATTAAACTCCAATATAATACACTGCAATCAGTTTGGCTTTCAAAAAAATAAATCTACAACAGATGCTATTTTTCAGTTAACTAAGCAAATTTTTGAAGCTTTCGATGAGAAATTATTTTCAGCTGGAGTATTTGCGATCTCACAAAAGCATTTGATTCTGTTAATCACAACCTGTTACTAAAAAAATTAGAGTATTATGGATTACAGGAAAAGACCCACCAGTTACTTCATTCTTATATTGTCAATAGATTTCACTGCACATATATTTCTAATCATCAATCGTCTTATCAGCAAGTTGTGGCCAGAGTTCCTCAGGGTTCCATTCTTGGGCCATTGTTGTTCCTCTTGTATATTAATGATCTGACTGTCAATGTAAGGAATTCTAGTACAATTCTATTTGCTGATGACACCACAGCATTTTGAGAAGTAGCGATGGAATCAATCTTGGACATATGCTGGATGACGCCCTGGAGGACATGGACACATGGTTTGGTTCGAATGGTTTGGTGCTGAATAGGGGGAAAACTTTTATTATTAATTTTCATCCAAATTATAGCAACAGTATCAGGGCTCAGGCTAAATATATTAATTCTTCAATGAATCTATCCACATCCGTAAATTTTCTTGGTATCACAGTTGACAAATCACTTACCTGGTCCGAACACATAACCAAGCTTCATTCTAAACTCAACAAAGCTTTTTATGTTTTACTAACACTTTCAAGTTCAATTGATTTATCTTCTCTTAAAGCTGTATATTACGTTTATGTATATTCCCATTTGTCATATGGAATTGTTTTCTGGGGTTGTTCCTCTGAAAGTTTAAAAATATTCCGCGTTCAGAAAAGAATTCTAAGAGCAATGGCTGGTGCTCCGACCACATGTTCATGTCGTAACATATTCAGTAGATTTGAAATACTGCCTTTACCTTGTATCTTCATCCTAAATATTGTGATTTTTGTGAGATTGAATGCTTCACACTTTAGTTCCAAATTAGACGGCCACAGTTACAATACGAGACACAAACATTTACTACAAATACCAGCACACAAGACATCATCTTTTGAAAAATCCGTGTTATACACAGGAAGTAAATTTTACAATAAACTCCCCCAGAACATAAAAGCCATTACTTCAGACACAAAGCTGAAGTAACTAAATATTTGAAAACAAAGTTATTTTATAGCACCAATGAATACTTAACATGATTTTGGAGACATAACTTTGCTTTAACCGGTAGCCTTCTTAATTTTTTTAATTTTTCATGTCGTCATATTTATTTTTAAACTTTGACCATAATATGGATTTAGGATGTAATGTGATTAGCATAAGAATAATGTGACAATTCGCCTGTCTAAGGGAAATTCCCTATAAGAGATGTATGCGATGTAATAAATAAATAAATAAAATGTTAAATTATTATTTAGTCATGTAAAAATGTGTTTTCTGCAGAGCTAGGTTTAAACATGGCTGGGTTAAAATTAATTCTTAAATTTAACTTCATAAGCCCAGGAATAAGCTTAACCAATACCTTCCTTATAAGGTAGAAGGTAGTGGTGATGTACCCATAATCTCCATATACTCTGATTAGCCCCCCAAAATAATTTTCTAGATCCGCCACTGATATGGAATATCGAAGGAAGAAGCAGCCTCATGAAAAACCTACCAAGTATAATGAGATATAATTGTTTAAAATGATGTTTCTCAAATGGTGACAACTATAAGTTATTATTAATAAATAGATTGTATTGTATTATTGACATTAATGAATTACCATTTTCTGGGTGAGTATACAACTCATTAAGTTGTTGATTAAGATGCTCATGGAGTGATACATCATGCTGTAGACAGTTGTTGTCCTGCATAATCTTGTTTTCCGAAGAAGATTCAAACATTTTAACCTGAAAACAAATAGTATACTCTGAAAGCAATGTTTCATATCTTATAAGAAATCCTTAACTCTAGATCTGTAGCCAAAGGAATTAGTTCAGTACCTGGAGGTTTTGGGAAAGAAATTCTTTAGGATAGTACTAATTCACTTGAAAATTTGGTAGTAACTAGGGAAAGACCCAAAAAACAAACGTGATACAGAGCCGATAGTAGGGATGTGCTAAATAAGCTTAAGCAGCTTAGAAGCAGTAGCTTATTAAAGTAAGCAGCTCATCTACTAAATAGTTGAGTGAGAATACCTGCTTATCGGCAGCAGTTATCCTCGTCCAACAGTTACAGAAAGCAGGTTGGTCAACAGCAGTGAATATTAAGCGCTTTTCCATATTAGTTGCTTTCAGCAGCTCTCTTGAACTGTTGCGATGCTGCAAATGTGAACTAGGGATGTGCTAAATAAGCTGAAGCAGCTTGTATATTGGAGTAAGCAGCTCAGCTACTAAACAGTTGAGTGATAATACCTGCTTTTCGGCAGCAGCTATCCCCACCCAACAGTTATCGAAAACAGGTTGACCAACAGCAGTGAACAGTAAGCGCGTTTCTATATTAGTTGTTGTCAGCAGCTCTCTTGTACTGTTGTGGTGCGAGGTGCACTGTTATTATGTACGATATACTTTGAATTAAATGTTCTATTCTATTAATGGAAAGGTATACACAAATATTATTAAACTATCTCCAAGAAATTGTTAAAGCCTTGTCTTTGTAGATTTGCTGTAACTGTTTGATATGTATGTGTAATTAATTTATTTGATCTTATAATTTAATTAAAAGCATGTTTAAAGCTGGCCAAGCAATTTTCAATCAACAACGGTATACAGAAACAACGTGCCAATATGTGAGCTGTAGCTGAGCTAAACTGCTTTTAATAAGCAGCTTAGTTTAGCCAACTGCTTTCAGCTAAGCTGCTTCTTTCAAAAAGCAGTTTGGCAGATCTCTAGCCGATTGGCGTTCTCACCATAGGGGTAAAAACCACCCCTTTTTAAGGGTGTAAATTCTGACATACAAAACAGCTGCAGAAATTGATACTTTGTCTTATTTTAAGCTTAAATATATTGAATATTTTTTGAGAAGTTAATATTTTTGGAGTTGTTCCTGATTTAAAGAGTGGATTTAAGGCTCCAAAGATGCATGTTTTCTAATGGTTTTTCACAAATACCTTAAAAATGTTGAATTTTATGGAGAAATGTGTTATTGTTAAAAAAAGCTCATAAAATATTTAAAATATTCATTTTTTTGGTATTTTTCGTAGGTGCAATTCTGACAAAGTTACTACGGTGCACCAAAGGTGTCACAACTTTTGTCGAATATCAAAACAGAAACCTTAAACGCCGAATAGTAGAAAAACTAAGAGTTATTCAATGATAACTCACCTAATCTTTTTTATAGTATGTAAAAGTACCTTTAAAATGAGTTATTAGCCAAGTTAATATCATTCAAATTGACGGAGTTGTGACCAAAAGAACAAATTTTCTTCGCTTTGGTTATGAAAAAATTGGCTTACTAACTACTAACATTTATGTAGTTAATGAAATTAAACTTGGTCCATCTATTATTTACTTTGTCAATGAAGTGTAAAGAAGTTCTAGGAGTTTGGTCAATTTACAATGCATTATAAAAGGAAAAGTTCAATTTATATACACAACAATTTTTTAATTTATTTGAAAATATTATTTTCTTTTCAAAATAACTCGAACACTATACAAGTTACATACAAAAATAACGAAGTAAAAAATGTAGCCTTTTTCTTGGCAAACATTTTCTTGTTTTTATCTTTTTTCTAGCATGAAAACTTTTAGAGATACCGCCGTTTGAAAAATTTACCTTAAGCAAACCTCAAGGTATCGGAGAATTTTCACTTAAACAAAAAAAATTCAACAAAAAAATTGAATTCACATACCTTATAACCCTTAAAATTCCCTACAAAATTCTTTTTAGATTGCTTGGATACCTTAAAAATCAAAGGATTTATCGTTGAAAACCAATTGCATTTCATTCCAGGATATTTTTCAGCAATTATCAATACACATGAAAATGCAATTTTACAAGTGTATAAGTTCATTCTCGTATCAAGCGCACGAAGATGCATATTTATTTATTACTTATAAATTAATTAAATTTAATTGAAATTAAACATTTTTAATGTTTACTGGAAAAAATTTACTGGAAAAAAACATTACTGGAAAAAAAGTGCCCAAATAATAACCAGAAACATTTTTAGATATTTTTTTTGTTATTTCGAATTGTGCCCATGCTATTCTAATACCCTGCCAAACGTTTCTCAGGTATTCTATTTTTGTGTGCAAAGCCTAACGAAAAGAGGCAGGACCAAGCGGCTTAGACCTCCAAACTGCACTTGCTCCAGCGGCTTGTCTACATGTATACATGTCTCTTGTGAACGGATTTGTCTCAGTAGGGGTGGTTTTTAGGGGTTGTCCAATATAATGAGGACAACAAGAATATTCTAGAACAAGAAACAAATGTCATTTAATAAACAAACATTAATTCAACATATAAACTGCATTTTTTAATTTGTCTCAACAGGGGTGGTTTTTAGGGATTAAAACCTATGATGTTTAGATGAATTATGTTCTACAACAGGAAATACAATATATTCTGAGTATAAAAATGTGAATTTAAAATATAATACGATTTATACTGTCATTTTAAATTTGTTATCACTAGGGGTGGTTTTCACCCCTAAAAAAATAAACAACGCCTACCAGTTTGATATCACGTTTGAACTAAAGGCTTAACTACAAATTTACAGTCGAATCATTGCTATCATAAAGAATTTCAGTTATGTCCTGTTTTTACGTTCAAGTACTGGACTAAATGTATAGTTTTTGCAAATAACTAAAATTTAAAAATCATTAGATTTATTGGATTGTTCCAAATATTTAAAACTTAGGACACAATTTAATATTCATTCTCGCTTTATTTAAAAACAATTGAACAGAATAATCAATAACAAAAATTCACTAATTATGAAATAAAAATTTCATTAAAAATACATTTAATCCCTTAAATTTTTTATAATTTCAAATTAAAAAAAGGGACATTATGAAATTATAATTTTGCAAGTATTCTTAATGGTTCAACAAGAAATTACTATCGAGCATTCAATTGTGATTACTAATAAGTAATAAATTATAGGTGTTTAGGCCTACAGGGTAATTCTAAGCCAGGGGAGGGAGGTGGTTATTGTTGTATTGCTACCCAGACCAACATATTAGTGCCACTTAGGAAAACAAATACACAATCATAATCAAAGACTATAACAAAAACCATCATCGTTTTACATTTATTTTTACATTCCAATTATTTTGAAACTAAATTTTATATAAATCAGCCAATATTTATTAAATTGCGACAGAAAACAGTATGAACAAAAACAAAAACTTGGGAAAGAAATCCAATAAGAATTGACTAAATTACAATAAATTTATGACCAAAATAAGTGAAATTTAATTAAAACCCTAGCAATGTTAATAGTTTTTAGTATTTTTGTTTTAATTTAAATTATTTTTTGCTGTTGGGGATCTTAGTACTTGTTTTTGTTGAGCAGAGACATAAGGAGTGATTTGGCTGAGATCACAACAATAACTGGTTTATGATGGTTCATTCACACTTGATTTGTGTTACAGATTGATCCATACACATACAATAACACATTCGCTCATCTACACTCATCACACTCAGTTAAGAGATATTATAACTGTTTACCTTTAGATGTTAAGATTATGCTAGTGAAAACTCTTGTATTTCCCCACTTTGACTACTGCGACATTGTCATCAATGACATGCCTACCCATCTTTCTGATAAACTTCAACGAGCGCAGAACTACTGTCTACGTTATATTTTCAATCTCCGTCGAGATGAACATATCTCTCCTTACTTCAGACGGCTAAATTTACTGAAGTTACTTGAGTACAGAAATGTCAAAATTTTATCTTTACTGTACAATGTTCTTCAATCCAAAAATCCTTCTTATTTAGCTTCAAATTTTGTGTTTAACTTCAGCATAAGTAATAGGGACACGTGTCAGGGTTCTTCAATGTTAACTATTCCAGCTCATCGAACAGCACTTTACAATAGATCTTTTACTGTCACTGCCTGCAGATTGTGGAATAAACTTGATCCTTCAACTCAAAATATTGATAGTCGAGCTCGGTTTGTTGCGGCAACTAAGGGAGAGGTTATCGGCGGATTCGTGGGGGTTGTAGGCCTTGGCCGTGCTGTCAATGCTGGACTGAGTGTATGTGTGATGTGTGATTGTTGTGATCATGGAATACTTTTTATTTATTATTATTTTATTCATTATAATTTTTTATTTGTTTATTATTTTTTTTATTTTTTTATTTATTTATTTTATTTTTTTATGTAAGTAATAGTTTTTGTTTTCTTCTTTGTTTTATGTTCTTTCACGCTTTATGCTTAATTTGTTTAGTTTTAATTATCTTAAAACTGTAATTTTTAAAATTGTTGTTTAACTTGTAAATAATGTGCTCAGCAGCAGTGAACATGTAAGAACTCTTGGATATACTCATTTTAGTTATGTATTAATTTTTCTTTATGAGGTTAAGTTTAAGAGAGGACCTAATGGTCCTAACTTTGCCTCACAAAATAAAACTTTTTTCATTTCATTCATTTCACTCATTCGAAATCCATATTTGCCCATATCTTGACGATCGGAGTCTTATGAATAAATAAATTATAATATTTATGGTCCTACTCACCCCTAAATCCTACTGGCCAATAATACTGGCCAGTTGAACTCTTAAGTAACCAAAAGCAGCCTGAGATCTGAACATGCAACACTCAAAAAAGGGGATAAACTAGCTGAGCGTGAGTTTAGTAACAAAGTCAATACTGTTTTCAGCATCCTTAAAAACTTGAGTTAATCATTATCGAACAATATCCAGATTATGAAGTCTGTTTGCAATAATAGCTCACCCAATGACTGGGTCAAATACTCTAAAGTATGGACAAGCAAATGGATCTTTTGAGCGAATCTTAAACAAGCGTGCTTGTACTCACAATGCCTGTGGACCTATTTCCTCCTTGTCTTTGACATAGCACAGTTTTTTCATTAAGAGAAGATCAAGTTAAGGTCCCAAAGTTTAAACGGAGCCTTGCGATTAGAAAGACAGTCCTAACTCCATTTACGCTGAGAATCAGTTAAACAGATAACGTCAGGGAATGAGTTGCTGTGTAAGCAATTAATACTAATTCAAATCAGAACACAATATCAAAAGTGTGAGGGCTTTGATAAAGATTATAAATTGAACAAATACCTAAACACATATCATAATATGAAGTAATCACTTACAATGCCAAGAAATTGTAAGGTTAAAAAGCTAAAGGTTCTCAGTTCGATCCCAATCAGAGTCAATACATTTTGAGAAGGATCAGCTGATAACCACCGGCTGTTCATTTGTCATTGGGCTATTAATTAATGACACTTTCTAAGGAATAGTCGGCCTTAGTTTGTAACAATGACTACATTCGCTCATCTACACTCATCACACTCATTCGAAATCCATATTCGCCCATATCTTGACGATCAGCGTCTTAAGAATAAATAAATAAAAAAATAAAAATAAAATAAAATTGGATTGCTTCTCAATAAATTTGTGATGTGACCTATATGAACATTTATACTTCTTTTGGTTCGCAAAACGATAATTACTTACTAAAGCCGTTATAAACAGCATGAATGACTACAGTTACACAAACTTTCTATTAAAAAACAGACTTTGATAGCACTCTAACTAAATACTTGTTGACAACAGACGATTCACAGCAACATTGGAAAGTATTCAAACATTCTAAAATTAATGAATACTTTAGTTACACAAGCTTTAATATTCAAAAACAGACTTTGATAGCACTCTAACTAAATACTTGTTGACAACAAACCATTCACTGGAGCATTGGAAAGTATTCAAACATTCTTAAATTAATGAAATTCAATAAACACTTAAAATTACAGAACCTAATCTTCTGTTTTTATCAGTCAAATACATTTCCAGATTAAAGACCCAGAACCTTGAAACATTGAAGATTGATTTATTATTCAACTTGCAATAATTAATATCAATTATGCTTGAATAGAACATTTCTGTGGTGATATTTAAAATCTTAACATTATTATGATGATAAAACTAAAAAATTATTGTGTGAGCATTGATGCTAAAGTTAAACTTTCCATCACAGGCTTTTAGAGCGCTATAAGAGGTACATAAAACTAATAATATATTTTGATAACATGTGATTCGTTTTATAAATATCTCGTAGTATCTAATAAGCAAACATAATAAGGTAAAATTCCAAAGCATATTCAACCAACAAAGGAGAAATTCATTAGATTTAATTACCAGATATTCAAATGGAGAATGTACACTAGACATTTTAATAACAACCAATTTCCATATTGAAAAATAATATTTAGTTTAATATGTTTGAAAATAAGAATATAACTGAACTAGATCAATTTCATAGACACAAAGTAGAATGCTATTAAATGTTTAAAGAAACGTCTAATGACTGCTGTCCCTGAGCAGAAGGAAGCCCTTAAAGCTGCCCCAAGCTTATCCAATAGCTTGAGTGGGGATAGGAAAATCATTAAACTGTTAACCAGCTCAAGTGAAATGCCAACAGACAAACTGAGCCACAACTTAAACACTTTAATACCACTTAATAAAATATTTTCAAAACCTTTTTCAGAAACTTTAAAAACTGATTATATTGTACTAAGTAGGCTGACCCATAGGGTCCTGGAAGTTATAACTTGTTATAATATCAGCTGATAAAAATTCAAAATGTTTTTGTTCTCTGATAAATGAGAACAATTCTCATTATTATTTATGAAATATGACAATAAATAGCTATAAGTACAATTTTCTTACAATGGGATTCGTTAGCTGTGCTGCAGGACTCCATAGAGTCTCGGAATTTATGACGCCATACTATCACCTAAAATACACTGAAATTGTTTTTTCCCCATAAAAATTGTCTTTTTCCATTAAAATAAATTTAAAAAAATTGCAAAGAACAATTTCAGCATAGGTACAAGGTAAACCTCAGGTTCCGCCGCAGAGTATGTGTTAAGAAAGCCTTACGATATATATACATACACATATATATATATATATATATATATATACACACATATATATATATATATACATATATATATACACATATATATATATATATATATATATCGCAATCAACATATAGTAGAGAAAGTCAGGCTATAAGACACTTGTGTATATATTTTTAATGGGTTTCATGTCTATTATTGCATAAAATACGTTTCTAATGCCATAACTGTAAATTCAAGGAATGCACTTGATTTACATTTTTGAAAACAACTTTGTATCTTTATTTTCATTAAGGTAATGTACAAACATACAAATCAAATACATGCATGATAATTAATTGTAATATATGATTAAAAATAGATTTTTAAGTGTTAATAGATTTTAAGATGGCCAATGTGTTACTGTTTTACAAGATTTGGAATCATAATTAAAATCTGACAGAAAAAGTCACCTACATGCCCACCCCTAAACGTACAATGATATTGGCCCATCTTTCTGCCCACACATGTACAGTGGTAGTGACACACCCGCCCACCCCTAAACGTACAATGATATTGGCCCATCTTTCTGCCCACACATGTACAGTGGTAGTGACACACCCGCTCACCCCTAAATGTACAATGATATTGGCCCATCTTTCTGCCCACACATGTACAGTAGTATTGGCCCACCCGCCTGCCCATTCATATACAGTGGTATAGGCCTACCTGCCTCCCCATATACATAAACAATCTTTTAAATTTAAATTATTTTATGGTGAACAAATATTTCAGATGAAAAATGTTGGAATAAAAAATATTTCTACACCTAATTAACCAAGTAATGAACATTAAAATACTTGAAGAAAACTCAATATGCAATCCATGAACCCACCCATGTACAAACAGTGGTAATTGAACCACCCACTCAAACCATACACGTACACCCAAACATGTACAGTGGAACTGCCAGGATCTAGTTAAATACAAAATTTAGGTTCCAAACAAATTTTACAAACACATTAAATGGCAGGCAGGTGTTTTATTCATGTATGCCCGTACCAATTATCTATTCTTCTATAAACTTTTGCTGTTATTTTCTCTGATTCTTATTTTACATTAGCTACATATAAAATACTGGCTATATAAACCGCCAAATAACAATTCAAATGATGTAATATAGGAGTTAAGTTAATGTCGTCTCAAACCTCATAAATAATTTTAAAAAGGCTCAATTAAGTGGAGAACACTCTGTAATTTTTAATTACACGTTTAATAAATAATTTATTTCATAAATACAGTTAATTAAGCATAACAAAATGTTATAATATATATTTTAACTAAAGAGTACAAAAATTATCGATATTTCAGGTAATTTGGGGATTTTGATTTCAACTTTTTAACTGATGTCTATTTCTATTTAAAATTACATTTAGACAGAAATGTTTTGAGCAAACTAGTAGACAGAACACGGAATGGACAAAAAGTCTGACTACAAAAGCTAATAACATGCTATTTAGAATTTGTGTTTCATATTGGCACATACAGTATAATAGTGTACAGTTTCTGTACAACACACTGTCATATTTAACATTAATTATCCTTTTAAACATTGTACTCTATTCTAACAATAATAGAATTCTTGGATAGTTAAAATCAAACAATAATAAACAAGAAAAAAAGGGAGAAACAAAAAGAAAGTTTCCTTAGAAACAAAAACGAGGTTCAATTTGATAAGGACAAATTTGAATTCTGCATTGGTGGGTTCAGACAAATTCTGAAAGAGATACAACATTTGAAGTGTTAAAATATTAAATTTCTAGAACTACTGTGCAAAATAATGTATCTGCACTTAATGAGGAATATGTCTGCAAAGTTCTCAAAAAAGGAGCAACAAATCAGCCCCAGGGTCAAATGGAATTCCGTATGTTGTATATACGAATCGCCCAATTCTTCAAAAATATTTGTTTCACTTCTTTAAATGCTTCCGGCAAACACAGAACTGTCCCAAAGCGTTTGGCTCTGCTATTATCAAACTTATAGAAAAATAAATTTGAGAGGAACCTTATCAGGTTAGATCGATTGCGTTGACAAATCTCACGGGAAGTTGTTCTTCTCAATAATTGCTCATGGAGTAACTAAACACACGAAAGCAAACAAGCTTTTCGATTCAAGTATTCAGAGAGGTTTTGTGTCAGATATCTCTGGTTGTCTAGAACATACAGCCCTGATGACAGAGGCATTAGAGGATGCTCGCAAGCATGAGATGCAAATTTATATTGCTGGTTGGATCTTGGGAATGCATTTGGTTCAGTTAAACACACGCTTTTGTAATTCGGTATGGCATAGTTTAATATTCGTAAAGTCCTAAGAAAGTTGATCTTTACCTACTATAACTTTGTTCTAAGACTCTAAAAAGTAGGTAGGACTCCTGTTTGAATCGTTTTGCGACTGGGATCTTTCAGAGATGATGCTTTTCACTGATAGGATTTAATCTAGTCTTCAATCTACTCATTGTGTCCTTGTTGAAGAATGTTATCTCACAGTGCTCAATATGCTTTCAAAAGAAATAATGAGTTGATTATGCCACCATGTATGGCTTTTGTGGATGATTTAACACTGCTTTGTAGGACGAAAAGGGTTATGTGCAATCTATTGATAGAGGTAGAAGTGTTCTGCAAGTGGTCTAGATGAAACCTGCAAAGAGTAGAGCATTGTGTCTGGCTAGAAAAACACAGTATTAGGACCTGTAAATCCAAATTTGAGAATAAATGGTCAATTTATTGAAAAAATTAACAATGGTAATACTTTTAAATTTCTTCGGAAATACTTTCAGAGTGAAGGTAAATCTGATGTTAATCATGCAATAAAAGTTAGTTTCAAATCAGATCTTAGAAAAGTGGAGTCTTTACCCTTACCAGCCCCAAGAAATGTTTGGATTTATGACAATGTGCGTATAGCAAGACTCTCATGGCCTTTGTTACTTTATGAATTTAACAAAACACCAACTTCACTTCTGGAACTGGAAATAACTGTGATGCTACTAGGGTTTTGGCTGGATATTTGCAAGTCCATGGATCCTAGTATACTTTATAGATCTGAAAACAACTTTGATTTTGGAATAATAATTTTAGAACCGCCAATATTTAGTGTCCTGGAGCCATATCTTAGCCCCTTTAAGGGACCAAACAGTGTGTGATGTGCCCCGGCCATCAAGAATGGACATTTCTTCTTTACAGCGGAGATCTACTTTGAAGAAAGTATTATGAAGTATACAAGTTTACTTGAAGAAGGTTTGGAGTAGAGGAAATCTAAGGAATTGAATGAAGTGGGGAGAATCAGGAAAATAATTTTACAAGAAGTTGAATCACAATGAGAAGTCCACGCCCATGGATTATCATGGTTGGGTGAGACATATATCCCTCCAGTGTTTCTGTACAAGTGGTCTCCAGAGTTGATTAAATTCTATACAAATGCTATACAATGTACTCTACCAGATCCAAGCAACTTGAAGAGGTGGGGATTATAGGGGAATTATTGTTGCTCTCTTTGTCTTTGAAGTCCAGCTTCGGCTCTTCATGTTTTGACAGCGTGCCCAGTAACATTAAAAGAAGGAAGATTTACTTGGGGACACAATAAGGTTCTAGGTATAATAAAAGAGGCAGTGAACCTTTCTATTGCGAGAGCGAAGCTTTAATACTTTATCAAAACCAACTGGTATCCTCTTTACTAAGTCTGGAGAAAAATTCAAGAAAAACACTATGAAATATGAACCATCAATCTTTGAGAGGAGTAAGGACTGGATTTTATGTTCCGATGAGGGAAACCGACATTACAATTTTCCTACAGATCTTGCAGTTACTTCTCTTTGCCCAGACTCAACAGTATAGTCTAAATCACTTAAAAGTGCTATTCTCATTGAATTAACTGTACCATGGGATACAATATTCCTAGACAGCATGAGTATAAACTGAATAAGTGTGCTGATCTTTGTGCCAACATAAGGATGACAAGATACGTGCCAGTTTTAAGAAGTTGAAGTTGCTGCTGAGGCCTGACTGCCAAGTCACTCTATTTGTTTTTTAAAGAGTTTATATTTTTGAAGGAAAAATATAAACTCCTTGAAAAGAGCCACAAAAATGGCAGTAGAATCCTCATACTTAAGAGTTCTGGAGCTTGGACTACTGAGGGGACAGTTGTGGTGATACAAGGTATCCTTAACTCTCCACGCCCAGTCTGCAATCCGGGGATGAGAGCCAAAAAGAATAAAGAAAACATGAAAATTCCCCAAAAGAGCTAGACATTTTGTTCCAGAATGGGCCTCACCAAGTGAGAGATAACATCATTTTGCTTTTTCTACTTATTGTGCAAATAATGTTTGTTTAATATGAAGTTAGCAAATTTAGTCAGCAAAGCACAAAAATGAAAGTAATATTTACTAAAATTAGGCTTATATCTATCTACATTTGTAATAATAAATGAGACAAATAAGAGATATAATTTATTCACATATTATATTAAATTAATTTTTAAACAGCCTGTCGTACCGACTAGTTTAAAGTAAAATATTTTAACACTACCAGCATCATAAATATTGTTTTTCTTACATAAAAGACAAATTTTGGATTCATGCTTTTATGACATTTTTTTTACTGAGCATAGGAAGAAAAAAAAATAATTTGTTTTAATATGTAATTTGTCTACAAAAGAAATTAATATGCTTGTATTTGAAGCTGTATCTATGTATAAGGGTGAAAGGGTTATCAAAGTTGTAGGTTTGTGGGTAGGTGAAAGGTTCAACAAAACTATACATACATTAAAGTTGTACATGTGTTGATGGGTGGATGGTTGGTTTTATTCTAAACGTTTGGCGTTACGTGACAGACAGTCCCTGCGCCCTAGTTATGAATCAAATGGGAGCATTTATGCATAAATGCACCACAATTTGTGTTTCTAGAGGAGAAACGTGCTTCCTCTAGATACCCGAGATGTTTTTTTTTTTTTTAGAACACACATTCCAAGAGTGTTCAGCCTTTGCACTAAATACCTTGATTGAAATGAGTGCATTTATGCTGCATGTTCAGTGTGCCGCAACAGTGCAGTGGACTGGTATCAAGAGGTGGTGGGTTATTATTACTCAACACCTATGTGGCGGGGTAATATTTTCGTAATTCCTACAGTTCCTTTCTACCTAATATGAAACACTCTTCTCTGAAAACTTACTCTATTTATGGGAAGTGCTGACCAGCACCTAGATTTCTTATTTCTTACACACTAAATTAATAACATGTATATCGTGATTGGGTCTATGTCTCAAATTTTCATTTAGCTGTCAGCACTAAACAAGCACAACTTCTCAAATAATTATACAGTATAAACTCCCCCAACAAATTCAGGTGGGAACGTGGGAGTAAAAATTGACCAAAATGTCATATACAAGCCTTGAGTGAACATGCGACAGCCAATGCTGTTATAACGTGTGAAAGACATAGGACACGTCAACTTTCACGTACCGCAATGTCTGATATTGAATGCGTTGCATAAAACCAGCTGAAGGGTTATCAAATTTGTACGTGTCAGGGTTGAAAGGTCATGAAAGTTGTAGGTATTCGGGTGGATGAATGGGTCATCAATAATGTATGTGATGAGGAAGGAAGGGCATTAAAGTTGTAGGTATTCGGGTGAATGGAGCTTGGAATCAAACTATCAGAAAATTATTGGAACAATCAGTTATTTTCCAAACATGGCATTATCAGAGACAGATTTGTAACCCGGATTTTAATGAAACAGACAAAAGTGTTGCTTATCTGGTGATTCAGATGTACAAACACACATATCATACATTATGTACTACATATGTAGGCTATATTGTGATCTACTTACTAATTAGAACAGACTTTTAAAATAATTTATACATTCAACCTGCATTTTTAAATTTATTTTCTCTAATTTTGAGTGTTTTGTAGACACCTTCTAGGTAAAAATTAAAAATATGCATTTGTCAAATCAAACACAATGTATTTGTATGTCATCTCAAAAACAATGATAGTAGTGTATTATAGGACATAAAACATTATGCAAACAGACAAGTTTTTTTTTCAATTTTCCATTAACTTCATTTTACTAACAAAAAGAGCCAACTTTGTTTTGCTGATGCTGGTTGTGTAAAGGTTGTTATTATCTGAGTACTCTTATGATTGTGAGTTAATTGTAGATTAATAACAACACTTATTTTAATTGATTGATTGTTAAGTATTAAATAACCTATAAATGACATAAATAAATCAAATAATATTACAGTTCAATTCTAAGGATAATTTATTTATATAGGAGCAATACAACTATTGAAGCCAATGAAATGTACACATACATAAAATACTGTAGTATGATATTACTAATCATAATTATAGTACACTAATATGAAACTATAAAAAATAAACATATCTATTACGACTGGAGTAAAAGAATCCATGTTGTATAGTACAGTAAATTTCAGTAAGAGGGCTGACCAAAGAGTAATAAGAAATACATGAAGTGGAAAATTTAAGTTATCATAAAAATTGGCACTTCTGAGTACATTCTATAAATATGCATGATTCCTGAGTACATTCTATAAATATGAATGATTACTGAGTACATTCTATAAGTATGAATGATTCTGTTAGTACAACTGTTTGTAAACAATTGTAAACAGTTGTATGGGATTGTTATGTAGATATATGTAAAATAGTACTATATTGACAATGTCATCTGTTTCATAGCTACGCTATTATTATTATGGAAACGTTTTGTGACAATAAAATAAAAAAAAAAAAAAAAAAAAAAAACTGTAGAGGTTAGCTAAAATACAACCTTACTTTAGAGTAAAGATAAGCAATTAGGTTTTGATATTGTATAAAAATAAGCCATTTACAAAACCTTTAATTTATTGCAGAAGCATATCATAAAGAAGCGAATAATATGTCAACAATCACCATTCTGAACTGAAGTTTTACAAAAGACAGCTTGTTCTTTTGTACAAGATCGTCGTCTAAATACCCAATACGTTTCATAGATTTTGAAAAAAATCAACTGATAACCACCAGCTGTTCTTTTGTCATTGGGCAATTAATTAATGACACTTTGTAAAGAACATTAGTTTATAACAGAGACTATATTTGCTCACCTATATTAATCACTCTCATTCGAAATCCATATTCGCCCATATCTTTACGATCCGCGTCTTAAGAAAAATAAATATTGAATGTAACTTATAAAATTTTTCGGGCTGATTCCATAGTAGATTTAAAAAATGAAATGTGTTGATTGTATTTGGGTTCCTAATTTCTTAAGATTTATAAGTTCTTATCTGTTGCTCTTTTTGAAGGGTTTAAATCTAAATGTAATTATTTAGTTTTAATGCAGGCTTGGTTAAATCTTGCCAGTGACCTTGTTAAGTAACGTTGATTGTTGTAGTTTATTCAGATTGTACAACAGTCTCAATAACGCAGATCGAGTAGTGGTTTATATTGATAATACACTTTCACCATCTTGTAGTTCGCTGAGTCTTGGGGGAGTAGCCATTTATTTATCTGTCACTTTTGGTTGGGCCCAACAGCTCTGCCGCCTACTCATTGTCTATCTCAGTCCTAATTCAAACGTAACGATATCAGTAATAACAATGGGATAAATATTTTGGTTGGGGACATAAACTGCAATATTCTTAATGTAAACCAAATCCTGAGCAAAAAGGATATCTCAAAATATTTAGTGTACCAACAAAGTAATGAGTTCTGCTAATAGCACTTGCATAGACCATTTCTTTATAAGGATTGGTAAGAATATGGCTGTAAATATATCAATGAAGCAGCAGTCGTAGACTCATTAATAATTAATGGATCACCGTTCGATTGGTCTACAACTGTTGTGTTGCTGTGACGGCTTAGCCGTAAACCCTAGTGCAAATAATAAATATCAAACAAAATAACAATTACTTAATACAAATTAACTAATATTAGGACTTATATCTGCAGTAAGAACTAAGGATTCTTTTAATCAACAGCCAGCCACAATACTTTATTAATCTTTTCTTATAGAACCACATGGAAATTCTCCAGTGGTGTTGCAATATTTCTATAGGTTAATAACTATGCATTGTAGTTGGAATGGTCGGGTAGCATTGGTACGCAGAAAACACCTAAACCACTGACAACATGTCAGCTGAGACATACGGCGTGAGGACAACAGCCTACATTCCTTGGTTAGTTCAAAGTCATGCCTTACGGCAATACACAGATGGCAGCACTTGCCGTCTGCCAAGCAGAATGAAGTGGGGACGCTTGCAAAGTGCCAAAAATGTGGTAGCGAAGGCATTCGGTAGTGAGGCGTGCAACACATAGTTGTGTCCCTTCTTCCTTTTATTCTAAATTTATGTTTAACTAGTCTTTCTTGTACCGTTGTCCAAACTAAATTATTATTAGTGTTATAGTCAAAAATTAAATAAATCAATCATTTACGCCCAGACTGCCATTTCTTTTAACAACCCGAATTCGATCCTTCTCTAGCTAAAAGGAAGAAAGAAGACTAGGCTTAAAGAAGAGAGAAGAGAGGCGACATTGCAATTTAGTTCAGAGAAGCATTTGCTTGAATAAAACAATAAAAGTATGTAATTGGGTCAGTTTTAGACAAAATTTGCAGTCTCAGAATTTGGATAATGTAAGTGACTCTCTCGAACCCCAAATTAGGCGACGAAAATTGTCATAAATGCTTCAACATTAATTAAAATTTACATTCTAATGATATGAAAATTAGGGCAACTAACAATAAAATAAAACATTTGATAACATTCAGAATCTTAAGGTCAGTTCACATTACTATGATAAGTTGATTAAAAAATTGTTGAACCAGCCTTTTAATATACATTTGTGTAACAGCTATAGCAGATATAGGAATGTTTTACACTTGGTCATTATGAAAAAAGATATAATTACTTTAAAAATAAAATATAATCTGCTTCAAATAATCCGTAAAAGTTTTGGTAGATGGTTAATGAGGCAGCGAGTAGGCAGTCGCAGGAGGGGGGGTTTCCTGTCAAGCAGTTGCAGCGCTAAGATCCCTCGCCCCCCACAAGATTTTTCATCAGGTCCCTCATAATATTTTATTATGTTTGGCCTTCGCACAAATTTGAAGCACGTTCAACATACGTTTCCCGAGTGGCAAGCAATCAGGAGCAGTGAAGCATATTTATTTACATCAATCTGTGAACGGTTTAATTAATTCAATAACCAAGAAATACTACGTGAGATTTCCTTTACCATATAAATGCCATGGTATATAGTTGTCAGCTTAAAAAATGCCTGAAATAAAATAAAAATACTATTCCTTATTTTTACGCTCACACTTCAAGAACGCTCACATATGCTAAGATCCATAGGATAATTTCAGTAGTCCCTCTATAATCCGGCCCTGCGCTAGTCCGGCCCCCCCAGTAATCCGGCCAGTTCTATCGTTATTGATAAAAGAACCAGAACCAGTTCTGATTCCAGAAAACCAAAGGGAGATAGCTTTCATATCAGGAATGTTTCAGGAGTGAAAAGTGCTGATAAACAGAACAATTAAATGACAATTTCTGACCAAAAGATAAACGAAATAACTTTGTCAGACTGTAAGATAAACAAAAAAAATAACTTCATCAGAAAATATCTGCCCTTGACCTATTTTCTTATCAGTACTATCAGCACTTGAAAGAACAGATAACATTAGAATTCCAAAGGCAGTAAAGAGGAAGATGTCCTTGCAGCCTGAGCTCCATCCTTGTTTATCCTGACCCTTTCTTACAACCTCCTGCCTGATAAAAGCACCTGATGGCAACATTCCATTCTGTTTACAATTCATATCACATTATAAATATGATTATGCTTCTAGTTTTATAGTGTATAATAATTAAAAGGTTTTTGTAGCGAGTTAAATGTATTAGAGTTTCTTTGTTTAGACATGTACAATTAATTAAAAAAAGGATAGGAAATATTATTGAAAAATTCATTTTTAAGATAATATTCTGTCAGCACAAGACATTCTTAATCATTTTTACTATTTTTTTATATTTTTATCTATACATTTTATTTTAACTATTTTTCTTTTTTGAAAAATTTTAAAGGATTAATGTTTTCAATTGTTGTAAGGTTTTTAACTTGTTTTTGATGCATATGTAACAGTGTGCATACTGGTGTTCAATACTTTTCTTATTTTGAAACTATTGTACATCTTTATTGTAAAAATTGACTTTTTAGTTACAATATACATTCTATTATGTAATTTAAGCATGTTTTGTAATTGAACTCCAGTAATCCGGCTTTTTCACTAATCCAACACATACCTGATTTGAATTGTGTCGGATTAATGAGGGACTACTATATTGCATAACATGTTAAAATGATAATTAAAGTAAATTAATAAGTAAAATAATTTATAATCAACATGAAAAATTAAAAGCATTGTTTAATTATAAGAGGTCTAACTACTTTCATCATAACAAATTATAAAAATAATAATAGTAATTGTAAAAATAATATTATTATTCCTGTTATATATAACAGTAATTGTAATAATAATATTAGATTATTATATTAACAAAGAAATTATGTAGTAACGTTAGAAAAATCCCAGTGACTGTGTTATTATGGCTGTAAATTTATCACTTATAAATTTATAAGAAATTCTTCCACTATTTTACGTATTTTCTGTCTGTTTTATTGTGAACAAAATAATACCAAACATAAAAAGATTCATAACATTTTAATATATTTTATGTATTTTAGAAAATATGCCTGCAAATTGGCCAAAAACCTCTGGCAATTTGGAAAAAATTAGTAGGCGGATCAAGGATTGATTTAATGAATTTTGTCATGCCAAAGCGTGACAAACTCTTTGGTCATATTTATATGAAACTGTATGTCTATTAAGTCATATTAGCGGTTATAAAATTAGATAACCTCTGCTTAGCAAGTGGAAAGTCAACAAGTAAGTAACAACAAAACTGTTTTCAAACGCATGGATTTCCTATTTTAAATTTTGTGAACACGAAGAAAAATGCATAGAAATACCATCTGTGCATTGAATATATTTTTTGCCCACATCTATTAATATTTTGGGAAAAAATATATATAAAATTTGTTGGTTAACCCAATATTTCTAAATAATACACCATTCTTTTTACTTTTTGATCAGTATTGTACATTGTAGGTTCTCAAATCAGATACATTGTACATTATACAATAACTTTACTACAATATCTAAACATACGCAACAATTAACTTTGCTCTTAGTGTCTGGTTGGTCACAATAACTCACCACTCAGTGAGTTTCAACTGAACATTTCATGTCGTGTCAGTTCCTTAGAAAGTTATTTTACTCAAAGAAAAATTCTTTAATTTTAAAGACTATTAACAAACATTCTTTAAAAATTGTCTATCAAACACAGTGCAGTGCTTTAAAAATGTCACAGCCATGATCTCATCAAACTTTTCATTTGACTATAAGCATGAAGCACACAATGGCTTTAGATCAATTGACAGCACTAGATATTGTTAAAGCTAATCCACCATTAATCTCAGATATAGCGATGAATAATATCTGCAGAATGGTTATTTCACATACAGGTAATCATTTATGATATGCATTTAATTGGTTTTGTCACAACATTTGAAAGTATTAACTTATCTATAAATGAAACAATAATTCAGCGTTAATTTAGAGTTGTGACATATATGTCACAAGGCAGATAATCAACACATCTTTAAGAAATAGCGTATAATACATAGATAAGCTATCATATTATAATTTTTACAGAATAACAATTTCACAATTTTATATATAAGTCCAATATCTATTTTTAGTCATCTAAATTAAAGTAATTTTAAATTTGGCTACTTTGTCAATGCCAAACAAATCTTTATTTCTATTATGTTCAACTCAAACCAGTTATATCTAATGTTGTTCTACGAACGTATCCTTAAATTATATACTAAGACTATGTGGTCCTTTGAATTACTAAATTCAAAATAATAAATACAAATCCTTCAGTTCCCTGTAATATTTTACTAAACAAAACTAATTAAGAGTGTCTGAGCAGTTCTGCTTGTCAGTTGCTATCAGTTAATGTAACAGTTAGTGGACTATCTACTAAGCTCAGAAACAGAGATTCCAAAAACCAGACTTTTAATCCTTTCAGCACCAACTTCCAATTTATTAGACATATATTGTGAGTTACTAAGGGCTTTAGGGTTTTAAAACCATCGTTTGCGTTGCCAGTGAGTGAATGCTTGGCAAGTGTACATAGTGTGAGACGTTTGTAATATCTTTGTAACCCAGTTGTGGTAGCACTAGTCACACATGTGCTTCTAACTCTTGTTTAATTCGGGAGTGAAAATTGAAAGAGGACTATTTGTAGGGGACACTTCAAGTTCCATTGCAACGACTTATTAAAAAAATCAGAATATGGCCAATTTGGATTTGATAAAAAGTCGCACACTACCACAGTATATAGGGTTGTAAAAAAACCAGTAGCAACTGTTACGACAAACGAATACACTCACCATACACATAACAAAGCCTCCGCACTGTTATGTGTACTGCAATAAATGTCTTATGGTATGCTTAGTGACCAAAAAGGGACCAAAATTATACATCTGAAATTCAAAAAAGAACAATTAAATCTGTGTATAACTTAATTGATTGCAGACACTGGATCAGTAGACTGTACAGTTGAAAGTTGTAATTTTAAAGTTGACGCTGAAAGGATTAAAGCAAGAATATTAACCCAACTATTCATACTATTGAAATTAAGAGAGTCGTCTCCACATACTACATGAGATGGAAATTAAGAGAGTCGTCTCCACATACTACATGAGATGGAAATTCGAAGACCTGTCAGGAATATTCTCCTTCCTTAACAGGAGAGTATATATATAATATTTTTTTGCTGTTTTATTAACCATTTTGAGACCAACTTTGTATATATCGGAAGTCAAAGATATAATGAAGATGGCGAACTTCCAATTTCTTAGCAGGTATAAGATAATGTTTTTATTTTTATCTTATGACATATTTTCACAAAATTTTTATAAAACAATGTAGATATGTAACAAAATATAATAGATTTCTAGTTGTATGTTCATATACTCTATCTATTTAATGCTGCATTGCCACATCCCTACTACCGCCATGTATATACAACAGCTGTTAATGTCAAACGCTGAGTCATGTTTATGTCATGAACTGTGCTATTTAGTAATTTACATTCTGTTATCTTTATAATTAGTCTGCTTATTGGATTATTTATATTGTCTTTTGTGCACTCTGTTTATACTTGGAACAAAGTTTACTGTAGTTATTTTATGCATGTTTAGCATGACAATGACAACATTGCCTGAAAATTGCTCTTTTGAGGGTTTTGCTTGAACTGTAAATAAATGTCAATTGTTGCAAATTTTCTCCTGAATGAAACTATTTATAGTTGTTTGGAAAAATATTCCTAAACAAATATGTATCTTTACGTCTTATTGGGTTATGGAGGCTTGAAATTTTTTTTGTTTTCAAATTTACTTTTAAGTTATAAGTGATGTATAATTTTTACTTAGACACATTTCCAGCTAAAATTCATATAATCCAAAATCCCATTTTATATTCTATCAAATAAAAAAAGGTTAAAGAAATTAAGATTTATTGTTATCAAAATAGCAATTTCCTTGAGGGTCTGCAAAATTCTAAAAATTGCTTGGTCTTTCTGGCTAGTCTTTTGTATTTTAGAGAACGTTCTCAAAAGGGTAAATATAATAGAAGATTGGGGCAAAAGAAAACTACCCTGATGAGACAAGTCTACAAGATATATTACACAATATAACACACATTTTCCAGGCGTATTCATCAGGAGCTTGTCCCTAGGTGAGGAGTGGGGGAAACTACAGAACACAACATGATTTCTATTCATAGCCTGTATGTATTGCATTACATATTTGATGTGTATTATTTTTCTGTTTGGTGGACTTGTCTTCTCGGGTGCTCTATCCTAATGCTATATTAATTCCTGGACTAGTGCCTTAAACATAATCACTTCTTTTTTTAGTTAAATTCAGTTAACTAAAACTGAAAAAATATTAAAAATATTCAGTGGTATTATTCTTGTACTATTTGATTCCTATTTCCATTTACTCATAGATAAAAATTTATGTTAATTCAATACTTCAGTAGTTCACCAAATAACAATTATTAAATTTGTTATTTATATATACTAAATATTCTTTAAGGGGATACAGCATTGTAAATACTAACTTCTGTAATATTAAAACTAGGGGTTTCAAACTTTTTATATCCCTTCTTTAAGCTACTAAATTGGTGTTCACGCAGAAAAAATTGTTATATCATCTTTGTATATATACACACAGTTAGACTTCTGTTTATAAAAATTGTATGTAACAAATACTCAAGTTCTAATCAGTGGTGTCCAATAGTAAATATTATTGTTACAAAAGTTCACAAAAAAATGGTGGCAATATGTTATCTAGTTACATTTCCATCAAAAACATGATCAATGTGTGATTTTGTATCCATCTAAACAAGTCCTTTAAATATTTAGGAAGAACAACATCTGTACATCAATGTAGAAATGTTTTATATCCATTACTTCATTTTATATATTTTTGAATCTCATTACTACACATAAAAATGTGTGTATATGAATGCGCACCTAAGCCTTGTTTATAGTTCTACCTAAATAATTGCATAATATTACTATGACGAATTGATACAAATTTGAACCCTGTAACATGAGTAGTTTTTGGATAATATCGAGTGGCGGACCGTGATGTATTCACCTGGTCATCTCTGCTGCAGAGTGAAAGTTTGTCATGAACAAAGACAGAATAAACATAGAAGGGAAAACACAAATAACTGGCTTTGTAGTGACTGTCATGGTTCATGGTCATGGTGTCATGACTATCTTGGTTGCCGTACAAATCGAAACATCAAGCGGCACTCCAAACTGGAGATATCTGCCAAACCCATTTTTATTGAACTAACATGCTAATATTGAAAATACAATTTTGAAATTTAACACACAAAAAGGTGATTAGCTATGGATGCTAGAAGTAGTGTTCGAATTAAATTTTAATATAATTAATTAAAGATACAATTTGCAATCAAGTGTTCAATTCAATTGCAATCATGACTTGAAAAAGTTTGTCAGATGCCAAAATCAAATTTCTATTCCAAAGCCTCGTAAGTTTGTCTTTATAAATTGACTTTATTAATTCGCAAAATAACACCAATTTTTTGCCTGATTCATTGCTACAATTTTATGATTTTAGATAGTTATATACATGTTAACAATAATTTCACTAAAATTATGTAATGCAAATTCAGGACTTTTCCCTTTTTACACATCACTAAAGGACTAAAACAAAACAAGCATTGCAGCGTTAAGGCAAAAGACAATTGCTTACTACTAGTGGCAATGCAGCTTATAATAACCGGATGGAGCCGAACGTACAACTGATTCACCAGACGCATTAATGAGTTGGCTTTAATAACACAGCAGATCTCAACAGTCCTGACATAGGAGGCAATTAGCGCAGGTACTCCATTGAAACAGATGCGCTAACGACAGAAAATCTATTGCCGATATCATTCTTTCAACAAACTATGGACCGTTTAATAATTTTTAGATATATTTTTTAATTTACATTGAACGTATGTAGTTTTCAGTTTCAACAATTTTGCTTAGTCATCGGCGAATCTAGATGACCAAATGTCTGGCGACTGGTAATATCAATTTTCATTTTGGAAAACCTGAGTCAACTTTAATGGAATATTCACGTATTAACTACAGTAAATTTCATATGTAAATCTTACATGATTTGAGTGAACTAATACTATTCTTTCAAAAGTGGACAAAAAATGAGAAAAATATATTATCAAACCACATTTTCCTTCAGCATAACATTTTAGGATCTCCATCAGAGTTTGACTTTATTTTCTTCTATTTAGGAATATTTTACTTTCCTTTAATGGTTTGAGTATTTGGTGTAATTTCAAAAATTAGTAATATAAAGTCTTTCCTTGTCTAAATTCTTGACTAATTTAGATGAAGTGGAACCACGAGGGCTGATGCCTCTTGATTTTTGTATATTTGTAACACTCATGGTTATGAAAAAAGGCGTTGTGAAAAAAGGTTCCAACATATATTTGGAACATTATTTCAATACATTTTTCTGATTTTTAACATTCGGAAGAATGGAATGGAATAAAAAATTTAGGAATTTTTCATAATTTTTGAGATTTTCTGTGCCTTATCCCCTTAACATAGTTAATTTATGAGTTCATTAAATATGACAACCCAAACAATTTAAAAGTACCATCAGTATAAATTGGTAATTAAACTTATGATTTAGTTACAAATTAATATTTTTAACTATACAAAATTTAACTAACTATAATGAGTACATACCCACATTATGTACAAATGTACAAAGCTATTTAGTTATGGCTTTCTCAAAACTGTATGATACTGTTTATTATAATAATGTATATGTGTTGGTAATTTGTGAATTTTACAGTTTCAAGTGGTTTAAATAGAAGTGATGTTTGTTATTTTAGCGCAGTATAATCTACTAAACATTGTCTGACTTGTTTTCAGAGATGATTTACTCGGGTATGTACAATCACTTGTGCTCATTAATGTATTGTTGCGGAATTGTGTAATAGGAAACTCAAGTTGGTGGAGGATCTTCACACAAGTTGTGCCACCCCTCGTGCTTGTGGTCAGGAAACTTGATCATATCCACCCATTGGCGAAGTCGCTCACCTTTTGACTTGCAGCCCAATTCCAAGCAACCTGTCAATTAAAATCAGAACCCAAAACATTATTTTAGAAATTTTTTAATGTAGGTAATTCCAATTAATTTCATTTTAAATATCAGTTAGTGAGTCATAAATATATAAAAATCATGTAAAAATACGTGCAAACTTTTTTATTTTTTTTTTAGCTTACAGTTTTAAGAAGTCTTAAGACTTCTTTTTGTCTATGCAACAAGAGTTTTCCGAGTTTTCCATAAGAGCAAAAAAACTGACTTAAAGGTTTTGAAACATTTCTCTTTGCTTCTCTAACAGGAAATACAATATACGAGGGCTATCCAGAAAGTAACAGACGTTTTGAAATAAAAAATTAACCAACTGAAATAGGAACATTTTATTATACACATTTAAAAGCTACACTTTTAGGCTATTTTTCAACGTAATCTCCGTTCAAATTGAGACATTTATCATAGCGTGACACAAGTTTTTCGATTCCAACTTTGTAGAAATCTGCCGCCTGAGATCTTAACCACTGATTAACGCCAGCGTGAAGTTCAGCATCACTATCGAAGCGCTGCGTTGCGAGCAAGGTATTCATCGCTGGAAAGAGGTGGTAGTCGCTTGCTGCCAAATCTGGGCCATAAGGCGGATGATCAAACACTTCCCAATCAAAATCATCCAAGACTTGTCATGTACGATTGGCTGTATGGGGACGTGCATTGTCGTGGAAAAACAAAATCTTTGAGCTCAATTTTTCCCTACGCTTGTTTTGTATCGCTCGCCGAAGCTTCTACAGTGCCTCACAATACCTCTCTGCGTTGATTGTTGATCTTTGTTCAAGGAAATCAACCAGAATCAAACCCTTAGCATCCCAAAAAACAGTTGCCATAATCTTTCTCGCTGACAGAGTTTGGAGATATTTTCTTGGTTTTTTTGGAGAATGGGTGTGCCCTCATTCCAAAGACTGCATTTTTGTTTCACAATTGACATGCTTCACCCATGTTTCATCACCAGTAACAATACAACGGAGAAGTTTGTTACCATGTTTGTCGTATTCATCAAGGAAAGTTAACGATGCAGCAAGTCTTTGTTTTTTGTGATCTTCCGTAAGGATTTTTGGAAACCACCTGGTACAAAATTTGTGGTATCCAAGCTTCCCTACAACAATTTCATGAAGTAAACTTCGTGAAATTTGTGGGAAATGTTCTGAGAGTTCAGTCATTGTGAAACGGCGATTTTTATGAACTTTGTCATTGATTTTCAACATCAAATCTTCAGTCACAAGGCTAGGCCGACCGCTACGACTATCGTCATGAACATTGGTGCGGCCATTTTTAAAGTCAATACACCACTGCCTTACTCTGCTTTCACTCATCATTCCATTTCCATAAACTTCACACAGTTGGCGATAGATTTCAATTGGTTTATGGTTTTTTGCCAACAAAAACCTTATCACTGAACGCTCTTCTCAAGCGGCGGGATTTTCAATTGCAGCACACATTTTAATTATTGAAAGTGAGACAAGCAAAAGACGTACAGACCGCGCACGACTACAGCTCGATGAACGCCAGAGTGTTTTGACACCAAGATGGCAGCTGTAGCCCCGCCCACTGCCACACAATTCAAAAACGTCTGTTACTTTCTGGATAGCCCTCGTATTTTGAAATTTTCATATTAGTTACTTGTAATATACAAACATAAATGTCAGTTAAGAACAGCTACTCTTGTGCCAAAATTTAGTTCCCAGTTCATCTAGAAGTGATTAGTATTTGCACATAAATTACATATCTCTGGGAATCAGACCCATGTGTAATTCTAAATATTTTAGATAGATTCTTCAAGTGTCTCAGATTGAAATGAAAAAAAGTCATTAATTGTAGGAAATACAAGTGAATTGGATTTAAAAATCAATAAAGAACTTAAATTATGAAATAATAGGTAGAATATTTTGTTGGCATATATCTGAGGATGATGTACTCAAGAAGGTTAGCAGTGGGACTTTGTTGGTTTATATATGAGGGTGATGGACTCAAGAAGGTCACCAGTGGGACTTTGTTGGTCCTTCTAGACTACTAAGAAGGTCTTAGGGTAATGTACCCAAGAAGGTCCTCAGTGGGACTTTGTTGGTAAATATCTGAGGGTGGTGCACTCAAGGAGGTCCCCAGTGTGACTTAAGTTGGTAAATATCTGAGGGTGGTACACTCAAGGAGGTCCACAGTGGGACTTAAGTTGGTAAATATCTGAGGGTGATGCACTCAAGGAGGTCTCCACTGGGACTTAAGTTGATAAATATCTGAGGGTGATGCACTCAAGGAGGTCTCCACTGGGACTTAAGTTGGTAAATATTTTAGGGTGATGCACTCAAGAAGGTCACCAGTGGGACTTATGTTGATAAGTATCTGAGGATGATGCACTCAAGAAGGTCACCAGTGGGACTTAAGTTGGTAAATATTTGAGGGTGATGCACTCAAGAAGGTCACCAGTGGGACTTAAGTTGGTAAATATCTGAGGGTGGTACACTCAAGGAGGTCCCCAGTGGGACTTAAGTTGGTAAATATCTAAAGGGTGATGCACTCAAGGAGGTCTCCAGTGGGACTTAAGTTGGTAAATATCTGAGGGTGATGCACTCAAGAAGGTCCCCAGTTGGACTTGAGTTGGTAAATATCTGAGGGTGATGCACTCAAGGAGGTCTCCAGTGGGACTTATGTTGGTAAATATCTGAGGGTGATGCACTCAAGACGGTCTCCAGTGGGACTTATGTTGGTAAATATCTGAGGGTGATGCACTCAAGGAGGTCTCCAGTGGGACTTAAGTTGGTAAATATCTGAGGGTGATGCATTCAAGGAGGTCTCCAGTGGGACTTAAGTTGGTAAATATCTGAGGGTGATGTACTCAAGGAGGTCTCCAGTGGGACTTAAGTTGGTATAAATCTGAGGGTGATGCACTCAAGGAGGTCTCCAGTGGGACTTATGTTGGTAAATATCTGAGGGTGGTGCACTCAAGAAGGTCACCAGTGGGACTTATGTTGGTAAATATCTGAGGGTGGTGCACTCAAGGAGGTCTCCAGTGGGACTTATGTTGGTAAATATTTGAGGGTGATGCACTCAAGGAGGTCTCCAGTCGGACCTTTAAATCTCCATAGATTAACTCTAAAGCAAATAATTTAAAACTTGTCCAAAATGAACACGGCTTTCCATAAAGGAGACTAGTTTCACTTTATATTCATAAATACCCAATATTTTGTGCTTATTTAAAATACAGTGCACGATTTTAAGAATTTCATCTCTTAATTATTTCATTGTTAACATTCTTAAATATTTTGTCATAAGACAAACCATTTAACAATCTTGGCCCTTAACATTTTGTACAGGTATATTATTCTAGATTTTCAGAAAGCATTCAATAATTTACTGTTAGAATATATCTTATAGTTTAAGATGTTAGAAATTTATACCTAAATAATCATTGCTTTTCCCATAGTCTTTATCCCATACTGTGAGTATCAATGATTGCTGGGACAGATCTGTTATTTTTGTTTCAAAAACAAACTCTTCATTAAAAACAGGATTCAAGCTCTTCCATTTCACACAAGTTTTAAATTTCCTGTGATAATGATCTGGATGAAGATATCTGAAAACATTGCAAAAGTGTGTTGATACAAAAATACAGTATATTGTATTATGTGGTAGTTAACAAGAAACATTAAAGACAACATGATTTAATTCTCTTTTAAACTATTTACATTGTACAATATTTTAAAATATCAATATGTATATGTAACCATGTGCGAAAGGGCCTACAAGGACCTGCATACTAGATGTAATTTTATTCAAGTGTAGCATTTTGAGTCCCAACACCGTTAGTTACAACATTATTTACCAGGATTCGCTAGTGAAGCCATAGCCAAATGCCTTACAGTGTTGAACCAGGAAACTCGAGGTGCAACTTTTATATCGTCCAAGAATTGAACCTAGAAACAAAAGCTTCAGAGGTGAGTAGCGTACCACTTAGCCGACTGGTCCCCTAATATATTGGTGGAAATAGACCACAGATGCTATTGATAAACTAGTTCGTGAAATTCTTACAACCATTGAAAACAAAGTGTTTGTGCAGGCCACATTTTGTGACCTGAGCAAAGCTCTCGATTGCGTTGACCACGACGACATCCTCTTAAAGTTAGACTACTACGGCATTCGTGGAACTTCTCAGGACTTTTTGAAATCTTATCTTACTGGTCAAAGTCAGAAGGTTTGCACTGGTGGAAGGTGGTCACAGGAAGCTAACGTCAGGTGTGGAGTCCCCCAAGGCTCAGTGTTGGGTCCTGTACTTTTCTTATTATGTATAAATGATCTCCCTAGTTCAGTGAATGCTACAAGTATTTTATATGCAGATGATACTACCTTCTTTAATACTGGCGACAGTTTAGACTCTATAAAAATCTTATCTGAAAATACAATGAAAGAAGCTTCATTTTGGTTTAAAACAAATGGTTTCCTCCTGAATGAGCCAAAAACACAAAACATAATATTTATCTTAAGATCGGATTACAACAATAAATTTGATAATGACTCGGTAGTTTCTATAAAGTTCTCAGGGGTATATTTTGATCATCATTTAACTTGGGGAGCACAAATTGATTACATTTCAACCAAATTATCTAGTCATTTACCTTTTACGATGGTTATGCCTTTTTATTCCTGAAAATTATGTACGTACCACTTATTTTGCATTTTTTCAGTCACTACTGAGATATGGCCTGATCTTATGGGGAAATTGCAGTAAAATAAAAAGTATTTTAGTGTTACAAAGAAAGCTGTCAGAGTAATCTCAAAAGTTGGTATCCGAGATCATTGTAAACGTTTATTTGTTAACAAGGAAATTCAAACTGTAATTAATCTTTATATTTATGATCTCACTTTATATATAATAAAAAGCCCAAATTTATTAAATTTTACTAGTAATGTTTACAGTTATAATACTTGTAATAAAAACAAAACAACTATTAGTTGTCATAGGCTTAGTAAATCAATGAACAGCCACATAGTTATTTCATTAAAGATTTACAATAAGCTTGAACATATTATTCACAGTTATCAGAGAAACTATTCAAACTAAAATTTTACAGTTGGCTCCTTGTATCTCCACTACAGGAATTTTTTTATTAAAATGTAGAATTTAAAATTGTTACATTTAGTTGTTTTGTCTTAAGTTCAATTTTATTATGTTTAAACTATTATTATATATATATATATATATATATATATATATATATATTTTAAGTTTGAAATTTACTAAAATTGTTAAGTCTGTATTTTCTTAGTTGTTAAAATGTTGTTTTCAATTCGGTGTTTAAGTTTGTTATGTTTTGTTGGCTTATTGATTGTTACATTTTTTGTTAACTATTTATATTAACTTCTTAAATCAAATAGGCCTGCACCATCCTGTTTTGTGGGTTTTAGTTAAATGATCAACTAAACTAGTTTCATAGGCAAAAACCTCCTCAGACTTATTTTAATCTGTTCTTTTTCTTCTTCTTTTTAATGTTTTCCTGATTGTTATATTTATTTTACGTGTAAGTTTTAGATAAGTACACCCAAACTCTTGTACTTTTGACTTGGCCTTCTGGCAGCAATCTGACGTCAATACTTGTTAAAGTTTTATGGCAATAAACATGATTTGATTTGATTTGATAGTGCGGCAGCCCATGTGAACACGGTTACATTATACTGTCTTTCCCAGCTGCTGCTTCATATCAGTAAACCATTATAAATACAATTTAAAATCGCTGTTTTTACTTACTTTTTTAAAAGTAATGTATCATAACTATTGGATTTATAAGGATTACAATTAAATCAACTGATTTGGTGACTGCTAGAAATCAAGAAAAAATGCTTTAGGAAAATCATAACAACTTTTTACAAATGCCAAAATTCGTGAAACTTATAGGAAAGATTCTTGTCCCCTTGTATTAAAATCAGAATGCAAACCAATAACAAAAGTTTTGAGCAGAACAAATTTACAATTGATGTGCAGTAAATACTAGTTGATAGACTGTTACTATTATGATGGGTCTATTAATATGCTGCTTAATGTTATATAAATTAATTATAAATCTTGATGATAGTTCCTTTGAGATACGGTTTGCAGCTGCAGAGGTAAGTTTTGAATTATTATCTTTGTTTGTCTAAAAATCGTTGGGTAATCTCTGACATTTTGCAAACTCTATAATGTATATACAGTATATTACTCACAATTTAACAAAAGGATCTGAGAAACCATTGCTATCCATAGGAAGGAGATTGGTGCAGCGCAGTATTCCCACAATCAAGGCTTTTCTACGAGTAGAATAGCAGAGAGTGATCAGTATTTGGCCATGATTCCAGCCTTCTTCTCCCCACACTTCTTCATTTTCAACCTTAATGAGAAAATTTTGCTTATTTTGCTGAAATCCTTATAAAGTGTTATCCTTATAAAGTTGATATCCTTATCAACTTCAGTTTACTGCACAGAAGGCTTCTGAGACCTGTGCCCGCCCATACACATACAATGTTAGTGACCCACCCATACACATACAATTTTAGTGACCCACCCATACACGTACACCAATACCACTGTACGTTTATAGGTGGGTGGGTGGGTCTATACCACTGTACGTGTGTGGGTGGGTGGATCAATACCACTGTACGTGTGTGGGAGGGTAGGTGGGTCTATACCACTGTACGTGTGTGGGTGGGTGGTCAATACCACTGTACATGTATGGGAGGATGGGTGGGTCAATACTACTGTACGTGTATGGGAGGGTGGGTAGGTCAATACCACTGTACGTGTAAGGGTGGGCGGGTGGGTCATTACCACTGTACGTGTATGGGAGGGCAGGTGGGTCATATTACATAAATTATTTAATATATGTAATAAACGTGCATGATTTTGGTAAGTATATATTCCTTTGTTGATCTATAGAAATAAAGAACTTATTTCCGTTATATTTCTTTAAAAAAATTTTTTGTATTTGTATTTGTTTTTATTATTATAAAAATCCAGTACAGATTGAGATCCAGGTTTTAAGATATATGAAAAAACTCAATATCTCAAAAACTGTTTACTTTTAAAATAAATTTTAAGCAGTAGTATAAAAATTGTCTCCAAAAACTGTTTTTCAGTTTGGTAGTCTCGTTATGGCTACTGTTTAAGCTTCTTGATAGAAAATATCAAACAAGTTTAGAATGTGTATAAATAAGAAATCAGACACTTTGTAAAATATATAAATTTTTATGCAGTTTTCAATTATATTAATATCTAATAGTACATGTTCGTATCTATAACAGTACTAGTAACAGATAAGACAATAGTTCAGATAAAATGCTTCGCTTTTACTTTTTGTTGAGGTGGTTTTAATTTCACCAAATCAGAACAATTTGGCTACTGTTGCTCAATAATTAAATAAAATTCTAAATATCAAGTAGGAACTTACTGTAGAATTATTCCATTTCATACTTGCTTATGATCCTACCAATTCCGAGAACACCAATCAATCATGCTTATCTTTTTGTAGTCTCTACATTAATAATTAGTTATTGTTTGTTTACCATTGTTATGGAGAACCAAGTTCGGATTAAGTTTTAAATGTGTTTGTATTCCACATGTATAAACAGAATAATTTCATGATATTTTTATAGTTTTTATCATTCACAGAAATACTTAAAACACTCTCTAAAACACTTTTGAAGGATTTTGAAAAATGTCTAAAGTTAATAATGTTGCACCACATTAAATTAAGCATTCCAACACACATTTACTTGTAATCGATTTCAATATGTTATTCAAATATACATGTCACAACTAACAACACATTGTTGCTATGTTGTAACAAGTGCTTTGCTCTGGGTTTGAAATAACAGTGTGTTTTTTATAATGCGTAAAAAATAATATGTCAATATAAATTTGATAGAATGTGAGTATAATTAAAAATGAAGTACAAATGAGGTGAAACAGCCTCTTAAAACTAAACTAAAAGTTGCTAAAACTAAACAGCCTCTAAGCCATTGCTAAATCGAGTGTTAAGACAAGTTTTGCAGAAAGGATAAGGACTCTACTTTGAATGATAATAAATAAACTATAAAATTATAAATACTTAAGTAAAAATACTCACAGGATAGTGTTTTTCTAAGAAGAGATTGAGCTCTCTGGTCGTGTCAGGTCGAAGCCTATCTAAAGAATATTTGGCCTCTCCCATGAAATCATGACCATATTTATCATCATCTAAAAAGTCACAAAAAAATTCTAATATAAACATAAAGGAATAGAAAAAAGTAAAGAGAAAAAGTAAAACTTTAAAAGAAAAGCTACATGTTGTTGAACTGTTAGATTCTGGCGAATCTGTGAAAAAGATCTATCTCTTCAGAATTAGGAGTGGGAACAAGCCAGTAAGTGGTTACACAATTTAAAGTTAAAGATCATCTTATTTAACCAGGCGAAGTTAGGGCTAAGGAACCCTCTCCAACACTTAACCTAGGGACCAACGGCTTGACGTGACCTCCGAACCATGGGAGCGGCAGGGCAAAATCTATTAGTGGTTAGATCTAATAGATAAATAAATTTACACACATGCCTTTATTTATCTTGTGTTTGTTATCTGTATAGTAAATGCAATAGCCTACATTTTAGTATTAGGTTATCAACTTTATTAGAAGTTAAACAAGGTGCGTCCAGAAAGTAAGTTCCTCTTAGCTGATAAAATGAAACAAATGGGTATATAAAAATTTGATTTATTGTATGAGAATCTGCTTATTCTAAACTATTGTTCAACATAGTTTCCACCATTCTGTAAGCATTTATCGTAGTGCGACACTAGGTTTTGTATTCCTTTGTCATAAAAGTATGCAGCCTGTGACTTTAACCAAGTAGAAACAACATGTTCTTTAATTTCATCGTTATAGAATATCTTTCCAGTGACATTGGATGTTAGGTAGTTGTAACTAGGAGCAAGGTCTGGACAGTATGAAGGGTAATTGAATGACCTTCTTCCAAACTCTTTCAAAAGTTGTTATGAGAGGGGCGAGCATTATCATGCAACAAAACATTGCTGCTAGACAGCATTCCACGGCACTTGTTCTGTATTCTGTATTACACAGCACATTTGTTTTGTATCCCTAAGCATCTCACAGTAAAAGTTAGCGGTAATTAATTCGCCCCATGGTAGAAAGTCCAGTAAAAGAGCATCATGTATATATAAAAAAAAAAAAAAAAAAAAAAAAAAAAGTGCACATCTGTTTGTCAACATTTTCATAATTTTTTTCTTTGCTGGTGACGATGTTTACCTCCATTCTATCATTTCCGTTCTAATCATTGAATCAGTCATTACATTATGTCAATAAACTTCATAGAAGTGTTTATGAATTTCAACTGGTTTAATGTTTCTCGCATTGAGAACCTTAATTACAGAATTAATCTCACAATTGGCGGGATTGTTAATTAACTTCGACATTTCAAAGAAGCAATATGAGATGAAAACTACAAGTACGTAACTCAAGATTATATCAGCTGCTTCGTAATATGACAGTAATAGAGCTGTGCATGTGCGGAACTACGATCGCTACGCTGTAATGGCGATATATACAAACGGAACTTACTTTCTGGATGCCCATCTTAACAATATAGTTCTATTTATAATATAAGGTAAATATAAAAAGTCAGCAGTATCTAATACACATAATTTAAGTATCATTGTAGTTTGAAAGGTCATCGTCCTCGCACGGACCACATCCTTGTACTCCGGCGTATATGGAATTAATGCTATCCAAATCGGTTCACTGATAAATTGATCCGGATAGTCACAAGTGCATTCTAATCAATTATATTTCATCAATTTTAATAAAAATCTTAAAATATAATAGGGAAGATTTCAAATTAATGTAATGAAAGTTTAACAAGGGCCAAAACAAAATTATATTGTAACAAAATTATTTATATAAGTTTGTATATTTGTAAAGTTTGTATTGATTGTATATATTTTTGCTATATAATCTCATAAAAAAAGTGTATTATACAGAAGATTTCATAGCCAACATTTTGATAAATATGAAGATAAATCTTAAAATCAATGTTTTATTTTCTTCCTTTTTATGTATACATATATCATTGATGCTCTCACTAAAGCTATAGCTAAGCAATTTTCTAATAAAAATATTACAATTTGTTACTATTCTTTCAGTTATAATTTAAGGAAAGTTAAGTTTATTTATTATGACACATAATTAAGGGAAATATTTAACACAACAAATCATTAAATATTTTCCGAAACTGTTAAATCCTGTAATTAATTGTTCTTTTTAATTGACTAATTAATGTTTAAACTACAGTTAAAATATATGAATATAAATATTTCATATGCTGCCCCATGTAAACCATATATTATATTCACCATAACCCTTCATAAAGTGAAACCTTGATAGCACGAAATCCTCGATAGCACAAATTTGTTCAAATCCCTTGAACCTTCCATAACACTCAATGTTAAAATAACCTTTATAAAACGGATGTTACGAACCAACTACCTCAATAATACAATTTTATTCGATTTTCAAGACGAGAGCACAAACCTCGATAACACGAATATCAATAGCCAAACACCTCTATACCATGAATTTAACCTCTATAAGACGAATTCCCTCAGTCAAAACCTCAGTAAGAGGAAGGAAATTTTCATTTTATTTGTTTCGAAACAGGAAGTCTGACTTCAGTTTGGTGCGACTACTGCTACAATACCGACCTGGAATTAGACGGTACCTATGAGTGTAGATTTGTACTGAGTTTACGTACAGTAGTTGGTTTGTTCAATGATATAGCGGGTGACACTATAACACCTCCACACCTCCCTCAGGATATTTCACCAAAACATTAATGGTATTAGAACTAATAAGGTTCTACTTGAAGTGCATCTCCAGTGCGAGAATCCCGACGTATTGTGCCTTACTGAACATAATCTGAATCAAGAGCAGTATGACGGTTTCTCTCTGGCTGGGTATTCACAGGTTTCGGCATACTGTCGAGTTTTACGAAAAAAGGGGGAGTTTGCATTTTGGCCAAAAAAGAACTAGAGTTTGAGTCATTGAATGTATCTCGGTTTTGTTCCGAGCTTTACTGCCAGATAGCGGCAGCAAAGCTCAGCCTTTCAAATGGTAAAAAACTTCTTCTGATTGCCATTTATAGAATTTCTGGTAGTGAGTACAAGCAATTTCTTGATGGTCTAGCCCAATGTCTAGACAAACTCCTGTATGGGTCAATGCCTACTGTTGTGATTGGAGACTTTAATATTGATGTGTTGAGTGACACACTTTCAAGTCGAAGCTTCGTACATACAATGTCATCCTATGGGCTGAGACATACAATCACAAACTATACCAGAGAATTTAAAAGTTCTAAAAGTGCGATAGATAACATTTTCACAAACGTTAATGATTCCTTAATACGCAGTCAAGTTATTATAGCGGCGTTATCAGACCATCATGCACAAGAGGCAACACTCATGCTTTCTGTAAAGAAGCCAGATCTCGGTCCAACCTTTAAAATAAGTAGGCAATTCTCTACAGAAAATATTCAGAGCTTCCGCTACTACTTGAAGCGTGTGTCTTGGAACTCGGTTGTTTCGGCCACGGATATTGATCTCGGGTTCAAGGAGTTCTTTGAAACCGTAAAGCACTATTTCGATGTTAGTTTCCCAGTGCCGAAAAATAAAATTGTATCTCAGACCAAAACAAGTGGGGTTCCACTGGATGCTGACACATGGGCCTTGAGGGAGGAGGTGTTGGAGCTGTATTCATCTACAAAAGATCTTGATTACAACCATCCTCAAAGAACCCTTTACAGGAGAACAAGAAGACTCTATAAAAATAGCATTCGTAAGTGCAAGTCCAATTCCGCACTCAAAAAAATTGAGCTTTCAAACAACAAAACTAAAGCTATATGGGATATTGTCAATGTGAATAAGCCTATGAAAAACCACCCCCCGCTTTGCATAAACATGATTCAGGAGGATGGCACTAATAAATTAGTCAGCGATCCCCAAACTGTCGCTGACTCGTTCAACTCCTTTTTCTCTCAATCTATTCACCCTGAATCTAGTCTAAGCATAAAACAGATCACTTCAAATAATCCATTAAAATTTGGCCCTCCCTTAAATACATCTTCCATGTACCTGTGAAACATCAATAGATGAAGTAGAAAGAGAAATCTTGTCCTTAAAACCCAAACACTCTTCCGGTCAGGATGAAATATCTTCTTCATTACTTAGACAAGTCCATGATCTTGTATCAAAACCATTAGAAACACTTATCAATTTGTCGTTTAAAACCGGTAAATTTCCTGATGCTCTCAAACACTCCACCGTCAGACCTCTTCACAAAAGAAACAGTAAGGAAGACTGTTGCAACTACAGACCTATTGCTTTAATATCAACATTTTCTAAGGTATTCAAAAAAATATTTATGTCCAGACTACTATCCTTCATGGAAAAAAACGACATCTTATCAAAAAATCAGTTTGGTTTCACTAAACGTAAATCGACCTCTGATGCCATAAACTTCTTAGTATCTTCCATTACAAAGGCACTTGACGCTGGAAAACCAGTGGTGGGGCTTTTCTTCGACCTGAAACAAGCATTTGACCTAGTGGATCATGACTTGTTGTTAAACAAACTTGAGAGACTGGGAGTCAGAGGTGTCCCTTGGTCATGGGTTAACACCTACCTCCGAGGAAGAGTCCAAACGGTAAAAATACCTTTTGTGGACAGCAATAAATGTAATGCATGGGCTGAGTCTTCGTTTCTCCCAGTACTTAAAGGTGTTCCGCAGGGGTCGGTGCTGGGGCCTGTGCTGTTCCTTTTATTTATCAATGACCTTCCTATACAGATATCTGACGATGTCAGTAACATATGTTTATTCGCAGACGATACATCATTATCAATATCCTCTAACAGCTGGCCACAACTTGAAGTAAAGACACATGAGAAATCTAGTGCCTTGCTTCAGTGGTTTGCACAAAATCGTCTTGCAGTAAATGATGACAAAACCAATTTAATAGTTTCACATTAATAACATAAACCACTCCCAAGCATTTTCTTGTCGTGTTGGCAATTCAATAATCAATCCATCTTCTGTCACAACATTTCTTGGAATTCATATTGACAACAACTTGAGATTCTCTAATCACATCGAATCAGTATGCAAAAGGTTAAGTTCTGGAGTATTCGTTCTAAAAAGTCTTTCTTCAACTTTGAATACCTCTGCCTTATTGGCAGTATATTATGGATTAGTCTATCCACATCTGAACTATGGTGTCGAAATATGGGGTTATGAGAACCTGAGAACAGATCTGGTGTTCAAACTCCAAAAAAAAGCTATTCGAGCGATGTTTCATCTCTCGCGAAGGACCTCTTGTAAGCCATATTTTATAAACAACAAAATACTGACATTTCCTTCAATCTACATACAAAGGTCTGTTCTCTTTGTTAAAAATAACATGAACATAGTACAAAAGCACAAAACTAATCAAAGTTGTTACAATCTCCGAACAAATAACAGCATTACAATCCCCTCTCATAAAACTACTTTCTATGAAAGGCAGTTAGTGTGCAGCAGTTCTAGGCTCTTCAACTCACTGCCAGAATCACTGAAGGCTGAAACAAGTTTAATCAAATTTAAAAGATCATTAAAAGACTTGTTGATCCAGAGCTGCCACTACAGCGTCAGGGGGTTTATGACGTAAGGATCAACCTTACATTAGCCACCTGCTGCAAAGAAAATTTGTTTTTTCGTTTTTGTATGTATGATAAGTTAATTTAAGTTATTTTAATTAAAAAAGAAAAAAAACACTGTAAAACAAATGTATGACGCTATTATGCGGTTGTTGAACTGTCAAAATAAAGAGTTTCTTTCTTTCTTTCTTCTTTCAATCTATTATGGCAAGTGTTTCTCAAAGGAATTATTTTTGCACTCACAACAATAAGCCTACATATTGATCATTTTTTTCCATTACATATTTTTACAGTTAGTACTTAATTATTAAATGCTTCATATGGATTTGTGTGTTTGTTTCATTGTGTTTATTATCCCATCATAATATATTGTAATACTGTATTACTGTATTTCAATTCTAAACACGGTGTTTATTATAGAACTACTCAATTACTTTTGCCCATTACAAAGTTAATCAGTATCCTACAGTACATGTATTTAGTCAATTCAACGTAGGTACATAGTGCAGTAATTAAACTAACAATAAACATTTGTTTCATACAAAAACTAACCTCTATACGAATTTTGCCTGTTTTAACCTCACTACCACGAATACCTTAATAACATGAATATGTTTCAATCCCCTTCAGATTTGTGTTATATGCATCAAGAAATAGAATGTGCATCAAGAGCTCTATTTATCCCTTGATAGTTTGAGAACTTTATTGGGGCACTGGACAGTATATGGTACACATACCATAAAATAGCACTGTACATGTAGGGGTCATTTATGGTCATTTGTTATATCAATAGTGATAAGACGAATTGAGTACTAGATCGACTCGAGTCAACCATACTCGAGTACTGGTCTCGAGTACAAAGTACTTGGACTCGGTATCCTCGTCGTAGCTGAGGGGTGGGAAGCATAGCGCTGTTCGAGTCCGAGTCTGGACTCGAACTCTGGAAAAGCTGTTTCTAGTTTTGACAAGGAGACCGAGTCCTAGTACAAATTGAGGAGATCGAGTCTTGGAACGCTTGTTTAGTTTCTGTTACGATTCATGAGACCGAGTCCACAGCTAAAATAGTCTAGTACAGTACAGACCTGACCTAACACAATTAAATTTAGTAACTTTATAAAACTGTTTTTAACAATTCCACATATGATGTTAGTTTAACCCTTATCATGCTGTACGTGCATATATGCACATATATTGACTTTGCTCTAAACGCCGTAAGCACATATACGTATAATAATTACAAAAATAATATTTTCGTAATAATGTTTCTAATTTTATCTGGTAAGTGCATTTGGGTTATGGGCGGTGACTCATTGTGCGACTGCGACCTCTTGTTGGCCTGTCAATCACAACAAGACTGGTTTTTGTCTGGCAGTGTACATTTCCGCTGTGCCGCCCAACGCCACAAGCGCATATACATGCAGTTACTGTCGAGCTGAGCGGTTGTCATTGTCCGTCGCCTCACCTCTTTGAAACTGTGTATTTAGTTGTTTTTATCAATACTTTAGTTTAACATATGTTAGTAATTTATTAATTTTAAGTGTCAATATGAATAATCTGGCCGATTTTAATTTTGTGGAAGGTACTAATTGTACTAATTACATTGTATTCAAGTGCTATATGTATTTACTTATTTTTTATTATATGTATTATGTGCAGGCCCTGTCTTTATCAGTTTATATACAAGTAAATGTACTAAATTATACATATTTTATTAATAGTAATAATATTTTGTATTGATTCGCAATGTTATCATATCTTTTATTTTCCTGTACAGAACAATACAAAAAATTGAGCAGCTATAAAATAGAATTTTGATTTTTTTACAATAAATTAGCGCTTAATGGAAAATAGGCATTGTATAAATGGCGCTTTAAGGGTTAATATGTAATTTTTTGGTAATCAATCCATTAATTATAGAACATTTTACTTCATTGTAGACTTACAATATGATAATAATAATCCTAGTTTTAACCCTCAAACCGGCAGTTTTAAAAACTCTGGGATGGAGAAAATGTATGTAACAATTTCAGGTCTTGATAGTAATTTATTATTTTTAATGGTACTAACCATTTATAAAACAAACATAACAGTTAACCATTTTAAATATTACAGTACAAAATGAATTACTAAATGAAAACCTAAACAAATAACCATAACCTAAAACGTCCTAAACCTCCGTTTCCATATTTATAATAGTTCGTCAATAGACGGGAGATTTCAGACCGAGTCCAAGATGTGATTACTGATTGGCTAGCCTACAAAAACCTAAGCCAATCACACAGCTTGGTTTGACTCGGTCTCGTACTCGATAGATGAAGGCAATACTACCGAGTTCACACCTTACGTTTGTCTATATGCAATAGCATCGTGCCTGTCCGAATCCACTCATTCTGACTCAGATTTTGTGTGAACTAACTCGAGAACATACGAGTACTTGCTGGACTTGAGTCCAGTGAGTACTTTGTATTCGCCTCATCTCATTACTATGTATCAAGTACTAAATTTTTGTAATTCACCAAATGTTAATGAAAAGTACTCTGTGTTGTCTTTAAAATAGTAAGATGAATTACACTTCGTAATGCTTAATCACACAATATGGGATTATGAGTGAGTTACCTGAATTTGTGATTGTTGGTCTGATGTGTGGTTATAAAACCTACTGTTTTTTATTTCTGTAACTGTTCCGGCTGTATCTGGTGTGTTGATAGTGCCAGAGATTAAAGGTGGTCCCACTCAAAAAAATCGTCTGTACTTTGTTACCTATCAAACAATTAATTTTTGGAGGAACTTATATTTAGATGATGACCATATCTAAAGAATTATTTGTACTTGATCACTGTTTCTAGTCGTCACAAATAACTAACTTTGCAGTACAGAATAAGGAAACATTTAGAATTAATTAATTAGTTGCAGAATTAAATGTTAGAATTAATTCTGCAACTTTATTGTCACTGTAAAACAGAAAGGCGTCTGATAACGACCATTTACAACCACTGTTTGTATCACCAAGAGTCTACATCACCCAAGAGACACCTTGCCTCTCAGGCTCAGAGATACCACTGAGGACGCTGCGCAAGTGAAATGTTTGGTGCTGTAATCATTGGAATTAACACCTTCACTTGTGTTTTACTGGACATAACACGAATTTTATTATTGTTACTGATGGTTTAAGCTTAAACTATTTGTAAGCCATTCTAAGAATAGTTTGTAGAAATCTAATAATTAAACCTATTAAATAAGCTTAGATTATTTGTAATTTTAGTAACTTAAATGCAAATATTATTTTAGCATGCCAATGCAATACTCACACCAAACCTACAAATGATGCCAATACTTCAGTTTATTTATGTAGTAAGTACATTAATTATAAGTAAAAGTATTAAGGTTTTTTCAATGAAGTCTGAATTTTAATTAGTAAGTTTTAATCTTAGGAATTACTCAGAGATAGATAAAAGTGAGACACTTTCAAAGATATTCTTTTTTTTTTGTTTTAAATGTAATTAAATACTTTGCTATAATAAGTACAGACAGTAAATTTTATTATGTATTTCAGTCAATCTGTCCAACATGAAATAAATGGATGACACACTTCAGATCAAGTGATACATCTTCATGTTTTATAGTATGTCTCTATTAAGTTTATTAAATTAATTTAATAAAGACAAAACAAGATCTGAAGATGAATCACTCGATCTGAAACGTGTCGTGCAGTTCTTTCATATTGAACAGATTGACTGAAACAGGTAAGTAATAGTTGATCATCTGTCCCGGGCTAAAATGACTGATTTCAATCAATTTTACTTCATTTAACACAATATAAAAATGGAAGAAACATGTTTGATGTATGTTATGACATACATTTAAACATGCATTTAATGTAAGCAGATCTAAAAATCAGTTCTCAATATTCTCTCATGTAGTATTATAAATAATAAATATAGAGACAGTTCCGTTACCTAAAACCAGTATATGTATGGAGCGAATTGCCAAATCATTCTCTGTCACTCCATAAAATGTTAGGGTCTCATTGAATTCTGGATTACAAGTTTTATGCACTGTACGAGTCCGTAACCGATGAGACTGAAAACAGAAAACATATAGAAATATAAGTATGACATATAATTTAAGTTCTATAGCAAACCAAGAAATTTGTTTTCATGCTTTCCTAAATAATATATGTAGAACATAAAACTACAGAAATATTTACTTATATCTTGTACTGTTTTTATTAAATCTGTATTATCAAAAAGGAGATTCAAATGTGAACAAAAATCATTACAACTACCTGCTGTTAGTTCAATACAATAATTTGTTCGTTGTGGCATCTTGCACGTAAAGAAAAGTGATCGTGGTGTATGTGGCTAAGAAAAATATTTTTGTAGTTGTGTCTGGCCGTACTCCACCTAGCGATCTAGTGGGTACTTTTCAAAATTCCCACACTATGACTCCATCCATAAGATAGGACTCTAACCTTTTCTAAATTTTCTTTCCTTGCTCTGTTAACATTTTCAGGAAATGTTTGAATATGAATAAAATGTTTGTTCTGGTTCATGGAAAACAAAGAAAATTTAAAATTTAATAATTTGTCCTTTTGATATTTTAGGATACATTTTGAGGATTCGAGATGGAGTTAGTCTTTTTAATGGGGAATTTAAATTGAATAATATTGACTGTAATTATTGATATAAATGTAAGGAAACACAAGAGGTGTAAAGTAATTTCTAATTCTAACTAGCTATAGTTATAATTGAGAAAACTTTTCAGAATCCTTTCAAACATGAAATGAAGTGATAGTGAAATCTGTTTTTTTAAGGGGTGAAGTTAGGACTGTAAAGTCCTCTCAAACACTTCATCCCAAGGCATGGAAGGAATGGCACTTTAGTTGACAAAATTTGATTAGGACCTAAGAAATAAGTGAATACAAGTGGAAAGTAAGTTTATTTATCACAAATAGGATAATTGATTTAGGTTGGAGGGAAGTGGTGTCAAGGTATTAATACGTTTTCAACTAAATCGGCCTATATGCTGCCCATATTAATATATATATATATATATACATTTAAAATAATCACGATTAAGATTTTAAATATTCCTTGTTTGTTATTTACAAGAATGTCTTTAATGTAGAAGCTGTCATAAGCATCTAGTTATTCTTTATTTCTTACATCTTTTAGAAGATTACATTTAGAAAAATTATGATAAAAATGTCTGTATTGTTTAACCATATTGAATTCAATTTTACCATCTGTTTGATTTCTTTTGAAAAGGATGTCTAAAATGTGTATAGAGTAGTTGTTTTCGATTTCAATAGTAAATGTGATAGTTGGATAAAATGCACTTACTCATCAATAGTAAATGTGATAGTTGGATAGAATGCACTTACTCATCAATAGTAAATGTGATAGTTGGATAGAATGCACTTACTCATCAATAGTAAATGTGATGGTTGGATAGAATTTACTTACTCATCAATAGTAAATGTGATAGTTGGATAGAATGCACTTACTCATCAATAGTAAATGTGATAGTTGGATGGAATGCACTTACTCATATTTTGGATAACATTTTAAACTACAAAAATATCACCTACAAATGAATCCAAGTCCTGGAGAAGTAATGTAACTTTTCATTAATTAATTATTAATTTCCTGCATACAGTTAAAAATGGTTCAAATATACAGTATATATATATATATTGGCAAGAAACAAAATAAAGGAGTTACTCATAGATGTTACCTCCATTTGGTTAGACAATTCTTCATTTATCTGAAAACTATTCTAGGGCCATGCTGAGGTTTATTAGTAATATTCATAAACTTTTACTAGTTCAATTTTTAAATAAATTAGTCATTTTCTTATTTTGTTGAGAGTTTCTTTTATAAGCCCAATTGAAAAAAGTGAAGTCATGTCAAACGAAATTAAGTATTTGTTTTCTTCAAGTTTTAAATTTTTAGTAGACCTAGCTTTTAAAAAGTCAAATCTATGTATATTTAACGGATAATGCTGCATGAAATGGACGCTGTTGTAATTCTTGAACTAACCATTTGAATAATAGTTATGTAGGTTATTAATGCAAAAAATATTGCATACATTTTATTTCCAGGTTTGTGCATTTTTGGCAGGCAAAACATTTTGGAAGTATTTGGATTAGAAGCAGTTCTTTTGTAGTCATATTCTTGCATTGTTTAAATGGATGATGTCAATGACATAGAGGTTTTTCCAGTTTTATGTGTAGTAATCTGATGAACTCTATGTAAATGTTGATTTTTGTCAAGGATGGGGATTGTATTACTTTTGTTATCTAAATAACATCTTATTTGAAATGTTGTAAGATATTCTTGTATTTTTTTTTTTTCTTTCTTTGTAGTGAAATTGTACATACGAATCCAGTGTTATGTTTAATATTGTGTACGTCTGGGGACTACTGTACTCTGATAGCTATTCCTCATTACTATCACTTTCTACTTTTTCGTTACTCCAACTTAGGGGTCATCCCTAAATTACATAACGGTAAATTATGTCTTTTCAGAACCCTTCTCCTCCCCTGTAACAGACTTCTAACAGTAATACTTAACCCCTCCTCAAAAATTACGTAACACTGTCACCAACCCCCCACATTTTTTTCATCCACTTTCATGCATATTTTAATTTATGATGCGTTGTTTAGACTTTATTCAATTTGTTTTTTAATGGGTGGTGAATATATTATTAACCTTAAAATATTTTATTTTGGGAAAAACAATCAAAGTGAGCGAATGAATTCAAACAAACTGCTGAGGTTTAATAGTTATGTAACGGTGCGTAAAACCTCCATCCTCCTTTGTAACGGTACATAACTCTGCTGAATATCCCCTCTCCCCTTCAGGCATTACGTAATTTAGGGATGGACCCTGACATCAGTTGGCAATTTTAGTTTATTTAATATTCCAGTATGTATAGCTGATATAGATTACTGTTTTATGTCAATAAAAACCCAATATTACAGGATTGATTATAGAACTGATCTAAGATATAATTCTATGTATAACTTTAATTGTTAAGTATCTTCCATCAAGATACATGTTACTTACTTTATTTCCTGCAGGTAAGAGGTTTAGTTTACAGAATGGATCTGCCAGACCATTTATATCCATAGGTTTGAGATTCTGAACAATACAAAATATTTTAGTTAGTATGCTTTTCCTTAAATGCCATTAGAATTTATAAAAAAAAAATTGAAATTAAATTCCTAACATATTTAATTTCTTTACATAACAATTAGTTCCTTTGCATAATCTGTCTTTTTTTAATAAATTAAACTCAAAACACTTATGTTCTTAAATATGAATTATTCAAAGTCAGATTTATGTTAACTAATTTGACATACTTTTTGCTTTAAAATATGAGGTATGTCCAGAAATTAAGTTCCATTTCTATTTATGTCTCTGCAGCGCTGTGATTGCACTTCTGCACATGCACGGCAGATGCTCTGTATCAACGAGAAGAAACTTGCGCCATTTTGAGATCGCCACATACACTTTGTTGTGCTTGTTTACAATGTCGGTGTTGATTGAAAATCCTACTATTTGTGAAATCATTTTGATTGCGTAAAACTTTACGTATCAATACCCCCTAGCGTCATACTTATACGAGATACTTATCTAGGGTTAAAACAGGAAAAGGTTATAACAGTCTTCTTTTTAATGATCACTCCTTATTAGGTATTATTTTTATCAGGTATGATAATTTTTTAACCCTAGATATGTGGTTTCAAAGAATTTATTTATATGTTTGAAAATTAATTCAGTGTAAGTTTACATACACTCATGTTCAAACATGATAAAAAAAGTCTTTGAAACCGCAGTTCAAAGTTGCAGTTAAAAAACTGCAACTTCAAAGCTTCCCATGCATTAGTGGCTGACTTCTTGTCCATAATCTTCTGATAGACTTCATCTGTGACTGCACTTGTTATCATGGACTTAGCATAACTGTTAGACTTATGGTATAAATCGGAAGTTTCATTTTGTTTCCTTATTTCTTCTACCGTAGCCATTTCATTAATTGCTTCAGGTTTTCCCAACTTCCTGACATTGACATCTTCCCTCATGATAATCCAACAAATTTTGCATTTCTCTTTTCCATGTAGGCCAGTATAACTCACCTCTGAAAGGCATAGCATACTTTCAACAGTCCATATTTAAATACTGACCAGTTGTTTTGTTTGAATTTTAAGAAACTAAACAACGTTCTCAATATTTAAGCAATCTGGGAAGTCGTCTGTGAAAGGTACAAGCCCTTGTGAGATAAGAAGCCCAGAATGAAGCACTTGAGTGTTATAGGGTCTACCTGTTGTGCTCACATTCAGTTCAGAGACGTCGCAAAATGAATAAAAAGGCAGTTCGAGGATATCTTGTAGGATATGACAGAGATAAATGTAACAGAGTTTGGATAAAAGAAGAAAACAAGGATATTCTCAGTAGAGATATTGTTTTTCAAGAAAGTACAAGGAAGTATGAAAAAGATGTTAAAATTCCACTCAGATATACTGAGTATTCCAATGAGGGAAAGAAAAACAAGAAACTGACGATTTGAGAGAAAGTATGAGAACTCCAGACAAATTTTAAGAAGGAACAGGTAGTATTCAAAGTAAGCACTAGAATCAAGCTATTAAAGTTGAAATAAAATCATTAGAAGAAAACAAAACATGGGAACTGACAAATTTGCCAAAAGGAACAAAAGCCCATTGAATAAAAGTGGTTGTTTAGATTGAAAACGAATCCACATGGTAGTGATGATAATTATAAAGCAAGGTTGGCTGTGAAAAGATTTAACCAGCGCTATGGAATAGACTACAATTCAGCCAGTAACCAAAATGAGCACAATACATACAACGCCAAGTATTGCAGCTTGTGAGAAAATGCATTTGACACAATTTGATGTCTGCATAGCATTCTTGTACGGAGAGCTAGAAGAATCTATTTTTTTAAACAACCAGAGGAGTTCAATGACAATACTGATATAGCTTGTAAGCTCAAGGGCAGTCTTTATGGATTAAAGCAGCCCTGGACGCTAACTAAATGGTTTGAGGGATTTCTTTGAGGGACTTGCAAAGAGTTAAAAAAAAGTGATGCAGATCCATGTCTGTATATCAGAGAGCAAAATGGCAAGAAGATTGATATATTTGTGTTTATAAGTGGATGATGGGCTAGTAATTGTAACTGATGAACTGAAAGCTGAAAGCTTCATAGTAAAAGAGTTGAAATTAGAGTTCAAAATTACTGTGAAACCAGCATCATATTTTCTTAGTCTTAAGATGATCGTTTGGAATATGGTAAGATCAGAATCACTCAACAAGCACACGCTAGAAATATTCTTTAACGTTTTAACTTTCAAGACAGCAACCCAGTTGACCCAACCACCCACCTATACTCGTACTATTATATTGGCCCGCCCATACACGTACTATTATATTACGTATATGGGACTTAACCTATGTAACAAGTCAATGCAAGGTAGAATACTCTACAGGCAAGCAGTGGGCTCCTTGGCGTATCTCTTGAACTGGAGCACATTTAGCTCACAGAGTTAGTTACTTATCAAAATCACCAGATACAGCCAAGAAGGAGATGTTGTTAAGTTGAAAACAGTACAGGTACCTAGCTAGAAAACTAGTTTGGGAATCGTTTATCAACCAAATGTATGAAAAGTGGTAATTTAGAATGTTTCAGTGATGCAGACTTTGTTGAATATAACAAAACTGGACAATAGTCATCAAGAGTTGTTATTACACATGCTGGTAGAATGATTTCTTGACTTAGTCAGAAGCAGAGTATGACATCTACGTCTATTATAGATGAAGATCTTACAGCTACTCATTAAGCTATCAAAGAAAGCATTTGCCTAAGGAAACTATTTCAAAAGTATGACAGAGCCTAAAGAAACGCCAGTTTTTCAAGTAAACATTCAGGCTACTGTGAGATTGTGCCACAATCCAGAACTTCTCTGTAGAACTAAACACAAAGTATTTCTTTATTCAAGAAAAAGTACAGGATGGAGAACTTGATGTAGAGTTTGTTTTGATGGAGCATCAATCAAGTTGCTGACGTTATGACGAAACCACTTATGAAATCAAGATTTCAAGCTCTTTATTTACGCCTTACAACTGAATTTCATCATATGAAAACAATTCATAACAATATTTGTCTTAAATTAGACTGAAATAAGAATAATCTTATTCATGTGCTTAGTTTGGAAGAAAACATAATATAGAGTAAATAAGTTTATTGTAATAGATTGAAATTAATCATTACATTATTAAGCAAACAAAAAATCATTAAAGATACAAATTTATGCTAAAACAGTATCAATGTACACTAGGAACACAATTATCTGAAGCTGATGGCACCAAGCCCATTTCAGATGATCAAATTATTTTATAATATGGTTTGGTATTAACACGTCCCGTGCGGGCTACACTGATCAACGTAGTGCTGCTATGACACACCTGGTGGTGCACATGGAACAATGCACCGCCCACCATTGAAATGTATTTATTCACGGTGAGGCTAGCCATTGCCCAGGAACATTGTGTTGCTTGCCGCTTGTTGTGGCAGTCTTGGTGTTCCTTTTTGGTGTATTTTGTTTTCGGATACCGCTATATTTGTGTGAGGGGTGCCTGTACTATGTGATTTTGTTTCATAATCATTGTTGTATGACTGTAATCATGTTTTTAAGTTTAGAAGATTTTCACAAGCTATATGTGAAATTTTAATTTCATAACTGAAATTATGTTATAGCTTTGTATGTGTTATTAAAATTGCTTTTTTTATTATCTCGTACACTACAATAGTTTTAGTTATCCTTTTTATGTTTTAGTGTTAAATATCATCATCAATTAGTTCAATTTTCTTCATAACCAATAAGATTTATAATATTTGTTCCATAATTGTACTTTGTTTAGGAGCTGGTTGTTAATGGGTTGTAGATCGTTTGAATAATGTTAATCTTAGTTTTTCTGTGTGTGTATGTTTGTGTATGTGTGGTTTGTTGACATTGTTGGATGTGCTTGGGTCGCTGCTGACCGCTGCTGTAGGTACCCTGCTGTCGCACTTGAATTCTGACCCCTCCCTGGAGCTTCATGCCGGAACACTCCTCCTCCCCCTCACCCCGATAATCTCTGCCAAATACTTAAACCATACCATAAACATCTAAAGGCAGCTCATATTAATGCCCAATCTTTAATCTACCATTTTGATGAATTTTTAACAATTTTTAATAATAATTTATTTGATCTTATATTTATATCTGAGACTTGGCTGAAACCTTACATTAATAATAAATCAGTCGAATTTCCAGGCTATTGTCTTCATCGAAACAATCGTCTCCACTAGGGGGGTGGAGGTGTTGCCATCTATGTCAAGTCTCACCTGTCTAGTTACATATTTATTGCATGCCTCCGACACTTCTAGAGAAGGAAGGCCTGAATATATGTTCTTAGATATCAGCGTTAATGGAACGAATATCCTTGCTGGTGTATGCTACAGAGCTCCAAATCTTCGTTATCTTTCTGAATATGAGGAATCTCTTCAAGCCCACATAGCTCGCTACAGTCATGTCTTAGTGATGGGGGACAGTCATGACTTAATTGGACCTGTTACTTATGATCAAACATACTTAACTACTATGTTACTTTCCTGTAGCATGACAATACTAAAACTAGACGCCACTCACCATACTGCCACTGCTGACACTTGGCTTGACATCATGGCCGTTACTGACCCGACTCTAGTTGCACACCACGGACAACTCTCTGCTCCTGGTCTTTCAAAACACGACCTTATCTTTCTTGTTTATAAACTTTGGCCACCTAACGTTTTATCATCTAACGGTATTAATTTCATGGTGCATAAATTTAACTTTCTTTTATCCAATCTTTTTGATGATCACGCTCCAATGATTAAAAAACGAGTTACTATAGGACCAGCTCCTTGGCTTACTGATCATATTTGCCATTTACAAAATCTGCCCAGGACTGGGCTATTTATAAACACTTGTATAGTTTATGGGCTAAGAAATAGAACCCAACAGAAAATAAATTCTAAGATCAGATTTTATTATAATTCCTTTTCTCAAAATCTTTCTACAAAAATATTATGGTCTAAACTTAAGGAGCTAGAAATCAGGAAATCCAAGCAGGAACCCACCATTTCTTTGGACTTGAACTCTCTCAATAATTTCATTGTTAATATCCCTGTTGCCATGATTGGTGCATGCAGTTATGTTACTGAGATTGAGAATAACCCTACAGTGGTCCCCAACCATCAGTTTTATTTTGCACCTGTAACTGAGGCTGACATGTTCAAAGCTGTCATGAGGATGCCCAGTGGCGCTGTCGGGGCTGACAATATTCCCATCCGATTTATTAAAGATACGCTATCTTTTATTCTGCCCATAATGACTAAAATATTAAATGTATCTTTAAAATCAGCTTCTTTTCCAGTTTTCTGGAAACATGCAGTAGTATGTCCATTGCAAAAATGTTCCTCACCTGAAAATCTTTCTAACTTTAGGCCTATCAGTATACTCTCCGCCCTCTCCAAATGCCTTAAACGAGTCATGCACCAACAATTTATATCGTACCTGGATCGAAATCAAATTATGTTGAAATATCAATCTGGCTTTCGTTCCAATCATAGTACTACTACTGCTCTTCTTAAGATCACTGATGACATTAGGTTAGCCATGGATAAGAGACTCATTACTATTCTAACTTTATTTGATTTTTCAAAAGCTTTTGATTTTATTTATCATCCTTAACTTCTCATTAAATTAAAAATGGCTGGCTTCTCTGATGGTTGTGTTAACTGGGTTAAATCATATCTTACTGACTGACAGCACTTGTGAGTGCAGAGATGCTGAGTCAGAGTGGAGGCTCGTCACACGAGGGTTCCCCAAGGTTCCGTCCCTGGTCCTTTGTTATTTTCCTTGTACATCAACAATATTACTGAAGTTATTTATTACGGTAAGTTCCACTTGTACGCTGACGATTTACAAATATACTATGATTTTCCTATTTAAGATACAAATGCTTCTGTATCTTTGATCAATGAGGACATTGACTCAATCACTATATGGGCACAGAAACATGGACTTAAACTGTACGAGACTAAGACCCAAACCTTGGTGTTAGGGACTCGACAGCTCCTTTCTAAAATTGATTTACAATATTTTCCTGAAGTAAAACTGAACAACTACGAACTGGAATACTGTGAAAAGGTAACAAACCTTGGTCTTATTATAAATAAGACACTGACGTGGAATGAATCTGTTACTTCAACTTGCAATAGTCTTTGCTGGAATCCATAGTTTAACACGTTTTGCTTTATTCCTTCCATACAATGTTAGAGTCATGCTGGTGCTGGTGATTACTCAAGTGTTACCTCACTTCAACTACTGGGACGTAGTCATTAACAGTATGACTGTTGAGCTCTCAGAGAGACTGCAACGTGCACAGAATTATTGTATCTGTTTCATTTTCAACCTACGACGACATGATCATGTTACTCCTTATTTTGAGCAGCTAGGTGTTTTGAAACTGAGAAATCTCCGTGAATAACATATTCTTACTTTGTTGTATGTTATCATCAGATCAAACTTACCATCTTATCTCTCCAAAAGATATTCTTTCTTGTCCCAGATTAGTTCTTGTTATACACGAAGAAGAGCTATACTTCTATCGATTCCACAATATAGAAATACAATTTTCAATCAATCCTTTTTAGTCACTTCATGTCGTTTGTGGAATTCTCTTTCTGATAATTTTAAATTTATAGAAAACCGTGCCTGCTTCTATAGCAGGAAGTTGTTGCTTGAACTGTAGTAGTGGGGGGATTGGCGGCGATGGGTGGGCGTGCATGTGAAGGGACCATGTATGAGTGATAGTTGTGAATGAACTTAAATGGTTAAAATTTATTCATCGTTCATGCTGTATTATGTAAAATTAATCTTTTTAAGTTGTTTTGTTTTTGTACTATTTGATTCATTTTTCGCTTTTGTATCATAAATCTTAATGTGCAACTTTTTTTGTGGTTAAATGGTAGAGAGGACTGAATAGTCCTAACTTTGCCACATACGTAAAGGCATTTTTCATTTAATTTTTTTAACTGTTTTATACTCAGTCTGGGGGGTGCGCTATTATGTTCTCTTTCAGCATTGAATGTATTAAATAGAGAATCAGCATCACGTACACCAGCATATACGTGTAGCATTTATTTATAGACTTACATTATAATAAATTTCTTATAAAAGCAAAACTTACTAATATAATATTGCAGTAGACACATAATGTAAGTAGATTGTTTTAAAATAGAAAGTAACAAATTGCATATAATTAGTTGTTAAAATGTAATTTTATTTAATTAACATATTTAGGACTAAATAAAACTAACTGATATTTTTTTTAGTTTACAAGTTGTTTTCATAATTAATTATAAATCAAATCATAAGTAAATTCTGCACAAAATATAAAACAATGAAACTTAGTTATAAAAAGTTAAAGCTAAGAAAACAAGGAACGACAGAGCGTTGTAATTCAAAGCCAAGGTACATCTGCAGGAGAATCTCTACAGACTATCGCCGACAGTGACAACACAGTCTGGTTGCTGGTGGTGCGGCACATGCACAATTACAGAGTTTTACTACCATAGTTGCCTTACAGTAATCTTCATACACTCAAGAAAAACGTTCTATAGTCAGATAACATGTTTGTCACACTGTAGTAATGTATGAAAAAATTCATAACAAGTTTTAATTGATAAACATCATGTTTTAAAGTGGGTATATATCTTTAACAATATATTGGTGTAAAACATTGGAATACAAAACAATTCTGAGTGTACTTTGGTTAGCTGCATTCCAGATAAATGCGCCCCTAGTGCATGAGTAAGCACGTTAATATTAGTACACTCTATTTAAATGCCAAAATCTATCGAATTACCTTGGCACGATGTAAAGATACATGGATTGAGCTTGAAGCAGAGTTATAAAACAGACTAAGTTCCACCACACCAAGATTAGCTGGAAAAGCACAAAAATCTGTTAGCACAAAATTTACAGTGATAAATTTCAATTAGACCTTTAAAAAAACAACAAAATTTATATAGTTAAGTATATTTTAAAGACTTAAACAGCATATTTTATATGTTTTAGTATTCCTTTCCTAAATAATTACCTTTTTTCATTTCAAAATAATCTAAATTATCATATTTTAAAACCATATTTCTTTCCTAATTTTGTTTTAAATATCGCTTTGTTAACATACTGTAAGCTTTAGGGAAGGTTTAGAGGATTCGGTGATGTAACAATCAGATGAGAGAGGAAATACCTTGGACTTCTCATCCACAAAAATAAAAAAAAAAATTGAAAATAGTTATCAAAGACCTGTCTACTTAGAGATCTGTTTTAAAAAACTTGATCAAAGAGAGTTTATGAAATATTTGCAAAGAAAACTTCATTAAACATATAATAACAATCTAATACTGACAAAAATAAACGTGATGACTTATCATGGGATAGCTATGATGTCAGCCAGTGCACTCCATAAAATAAGTAGATAAGGAATTTCTGATAGAATAAAATTTCACAACCCTCTGAATTTGCAATTATTTCATGCATTTATGAAGAATATTCAGCATTTCATTCCAGCCTGAGATGGAACGAAAGCTTTACTGAACCACTGTAACAATCTATGAGGGTAATTTTTAAAGTAAAAACCGTTTTCAAATAGCGTAAGAGAAACTTTATTTATGGATATAAATGATATCACAAACTAAAATATGAACATTATTTTCACTTTTCTATGTAGTCACCATTAACATCAACACATTTTTGAAGTCGTGGTACCAGCTTTTGGATCCCATCATCAAAGAACACTCCTGCCTGACTGTTAAACCAGTTTGTAACTGTTTCTTTTAACATGTCATCATTTTTCAAGCACTCTCCACCAAGAAATTCCTTAAGTTTTGGAAAAAGATGAAAATCCGATGGTGCTAAGTTAGGACTGTATGGTGGATGATCCATTATTTCCCAACGAAAGTTGTCCAGTTGCGTCTGTGTCCTTGCCGCGACATGAGGCCGAGCGTTGTCGTGAAGCAGAATGACGCCGCTAGAGAGCAGGCCCCGTCGGCGGTTTTGAATAGCGCACCTAAGCTTCAATAATGTTTTGCAATATCTTTCAGCATTTATTTTTATTCCTCGTGGCAGAAAGTCTATCAGAAGAATACACTTTCGGTCAAAAAAAACCGTGGCTATGATTTTTCTTGTTAAAGGTTCTTGCTTGAATTTTCTTGGTTTCGTCGGGGAGTTTTAATGATTGACGTTTTGTCTCAGGAGTATAGTATGCAACCCACGTTTCATCACCGGTCACAATGTGACTTAAGAATTCATCGCCATCTCTGTGATAGCGCTCCAAAAAGGACAAAGAATATGCCATACGCTTTGCTTTGTGTTCTTGTGTCAACATTTTTGGCACCCATCTCGCACACATTTTTTTGTAATGCAGTTTGTCAGTAACAATGTTGTAAACTACTGATCTTGAAACTTGGGGAAATTTCTGACTAAGTTCGTCAATAGTGAAGCGCTGATTTTGGCGAATTTCCTCATCAACTTTTTGTGCCAACTCTTCATTGATGACAGTAGGCCGTCCAGGTCGTTCTTCATCATGAACACTTGTCCTTCCTTCATTAAAAAGCCTATACCATTTTCGCACATTTCCATCATTCGTAACACCCTCACCGTAAACTTCAAGAAGCTGTCGGTGAATTTCAGCAGGACGAACATTTATTGCATTTAAAAACCGAATAACTGAGCGTACTTCACAGTCGGCGTAGTTATTGATTGACATTGCGACAAACAAAGCAGTATAACCACACAACCAGCATCAGCAGAGACGTGAAAAGTAATAGTGGCGTTGACGGAACAGGCCAGTAAGTGCTGGCCTTGAATGGACGTCACGTGACCGGATGTTCGGGCACGATGCGCAATAGTTTTTTATTTTAAAAATGACCCTCGTATCTACATCTTGTATTGCATCCATGCAGGTTTCAACTGGCCTGAAAGCGTGTTTTGAGCTAAGTTCAATACTTCTCCAAGAATATTAATCCTACAGTAGGCATCATAAACTTAATTTCCCTAAAGGCATTTTGGCATGACTCTGTAGACTATATATATCGTATGGCTTTCAAAGCCATCAGACTAATACAAAACATTCCATTAAAAATGTCTAAATAAAATTAAATATAAAGTACAAAGTATATTGTACAGAACATATAAATTATGCCTATAAACCGATTTTCCATGAAGCTTGACAAACACTAGGATAAAATAAAATAATCATTCATTGTAGTTTGCACAAAAAATAAATGAACAAGTTATAAAAATGAACTGCAGTTCTGTGCATAGCCACTGATGCATGTACTATGTAAATATAGTGCATATTCATATCCATGACTGATAGAAAGCTTGTCGTATTTACTGTAAATTAATCCCAATAACTGACCAGCAAGTAAAACATCCAACAGTAAGTCTAGTTTGAGTAAAATATCAGAAAAGACGCCAGAAACACAAGAGAGGCTTGCTAAACTTGAATAGGTTGAACTGAGTTTTATTGAAGTTTTGACCAAGGAAATTCATCTTTTAGAGATACGGTACACATGTGTTTGATTTTTGATAAACATGTTGTAAATATTTCTTCATGTCTTAAAAATCAACTAAACTTCATGTTATTAAAATTGGTCTCAAACATTATAATACTCAGTACACTGTATTGGAGATGTGATAGTATTGTGACAGTGGATTTTAATTGCTTCACTCACATAAAAAGTTGATAAACATTTTAGTACAGTGGAACTGACCCACTCGCCCCCCCCCCTATAAATGTACAGTGGAACTGACCCACCCGCCTTCCCATAAATGAACAGTGGAACTGACCCACCCGCCTACCTATACGAGTGTACAGTGGAACTGACACACCCTCCCTCCCATAAATGTACAATGATACTGACCCACCCGCCTACTTATACGAGTGTACGGGGGAACTGACCCACTCACCCTCCCATAAATGTACAGTGGACCTGACCCACCCACCCTCCCATAAATGTACAGTGGAACTGACCCAACCACTCTCCCATAAATGTACAGTGGCATTGAACCACCCGCCCTCCCATAAATGTCCAGTAAAACTGACAGTTTAGTACACTGTCATAGCACTAATGTACTAGATAAACAGTTTAGTACACTGTCGTAGCGCTGATATACTAGATAAATCAAATATATTACCATCAGGCACCAAGTTGGGAAAATCCTCAGAAATCTCTTCACTAAAACTGACCCCAGTTTTGTGGCCACTGAAGGAACTTCCTGACAGTGAGAAGTGGTCAGATTCTGAACACCAGTCTCGACTTGTCAGCAGACTCAACTGTGAATTCTGACGACTACAATCAAATAAAAACGTAGCATTAGAGTGTATTAAATGAAAGAAATCACTATTTTAAGATGAAGTTAGGACCCAATCTCTTTCCCAATAAACTTTAACAAACTATAACTAAGCATAAAAAAACTAACATTACAAAATATGTAACACATACATAATACAAAAAGTATGTAACGTAAACTTATAATCAATCTAACACATTTAAACCGGCACATGTAAATTATTTTTGTAATTGGTTTTAAAATGCAATAACTTGAGGAATAAAGTGGGTTTGCATCTCAAACTTAGTTGGGACAGATTGAAGAACAAGTGTACAGAGCAGCAATAATTCATTATTGATGTTTAATTTAATACAGGGTGGTTGGCTCTTGGTGTGAAAGTTTTTAAGGGGTTATAATATAATGTAAATATAACACATTGGTGGCTCTTCTCAAAATTGGCTTAGAAATGAATTAATTTCAGTTTTTCTAAAAAACCAGTGTTTTTGTACAGAAATTTGTTATTTCTCGGCAACCCGAAATCATATGACCAAAAATGACTTAATTCTCAGATTCTCTATTAAATTTACTATCTAAAAAAGTCATTATTTTAAATGGTCACATTATAAAATTGATCCTTAGGCCTAGTAGAAGTGTAACATTGCTAAGTTTAAATAAAGATCAAAGATAATTGAACCAATTATTTTCATAACACCTGTATACAAGAAGGGGTCAAGTTACATTAGAAACTTTGCCATTTAATAAGCTTTAAAGTGATATGCCACATGATTATAGTTTAGTACTCGGTGACCCACTTTTAATCAATAGTAAGACTGTACTACAAGCTGGAATTTATGTAAGAAATGCAATAAAGGTCATCATAAAATTGTTTTCATTATTATGAGTACAATAGTGACACATTTGTAGCTAATAATGATGAAAGAGGCAATCCTCAAAACAGCTTTAAAACTTCACATATCATTTTCAAACTGCCTGCCTTGCTTCCTAATGCAAGCTCTTATTCTTTTCCTCATTGCTCCAACTGTAACTTTAAAAGGTAATGTTTGGCGAAGTTTCTCAAATGCCGCTTCTATACTATCTCTGAGTTCACTGTTGTGGAGTATACTTTCTTCTTTAATGTACCCCCAAAAGAAAAAAATCATAGGGATAGGATCCTGTTGGATTGTTCAGTCACAACCATTCACGTACTTCATTGCTGAAGTGTAGGGAGAGCGCCGTCTTGTTGGTAAATTATCCCGTCTCTTTGAATAGTGTCAACATCATCTATGAAACCTGGGAGGTTGTGCTGAAGAAACTGCAAGTAACTTTCTCCTTTAAGATTTCTTAAAAAATGTGTCGTCTTATCAGCCGGATCTTTCCCTTGCAGCTTAAAGATTTTTTCTGCCCATAAATGCTAATTGTGGCTGTTAAATAAGCCTTCTCTGGAAAACAAAGACTCGTAAGTCCACAATATACTTTTTTAAAGTTTTACTGATCAATATAACTATGTAATAGTCAGCAACAAAATTCAACTCTAGGAGCAAATTCAGCTGGCTCTAATGCTTGAACTGAAGTGAAATGGTATGCATTAAGTTTATATCTGTGAAAATGTCCAAAACCCTCCACTTTGACTGACCAATTTCACAGGCAACCTGCCGGCTACTAGTTTCTGGATATTTTTAACAGTATCAAGAACCAAATCTTACACTCCTACATCATGAATAATATTGCCTACCTCATTAGCAGTTTGAAACACAGTACCTCTTTCCTCTAGTCACTGGTGTAGCCACTTAAAAGCGGGCTAGCTTGATTTTCGGTGATCAGGGTATCAATAAGCGTACTCTCTTCTAGCAGCAAACACATTGCCGATACAAAAACCGTACACAAAGTGCATGTCTGCATACTCACTGGTTGTAAACTCCATGGCAGCATACAGTTGACTAATTTGAGCAGATAAATATAATGGGGGTAGATTCATGTGGTGTGGCACCTTAAAAAAACTTGATAAGGAATGAATGCATCATTCTGGCAAAGCATATGACAAAGGAATTGAATAATTAATAAGCATTCATCTGTCACTATCATCCACAAATTATTTAAAATTGCCTTATCTTTCATAATCTTTAATTATTTGTCAAAACACAATTACAAAACATGAAAATAAAAGTTCAGTGTTACTACTGATGTTTCAAAATTTTTAATTGACTATGTATTATAGTTTTTTGACTGCTAAAAGTGGGTCACCGAGTACTAAACCATAATCATGTGGTATATCACTTTAAAACTTATTAAATGGCAAAATTTTAAATGTAACTTGACCCCTTCTTGTTTACAGATGTTATGAAAATAATTGGTTTAAATTATCTTTGATCTTTATTTAAACTTAGCAATGTTACATTTCTACTTGGTCTAAGGATCAATTTTATAATATGACCATTTAAAATAGTAACTTTTTCAGATATAAAATTTAATGGAGAATCTGAGAATTATGTCATATTTGGTCATATGGTTTCGGGTTACCGAGGAATAACAAATTTCTGTACAAAAACACTGGTTTTTCAGAAAAACTTAAATTAATTCATTTCCAAACCAATTTTGAGAGTAAGACTTTTATATGTACACCATTGCGTTACATTTACATTATATTATAACCCCTTAAAAAATTTCACACCATAAGCCAACCACCCTGTATGTCACAAAACAGTCATCAACACAGTAATTATAAGCAACCATGTATGTCTACTGTACCCATATTATATTTTATTAGGAAAAATAGGACATCAGCAAACTTTCCTAGGACATAAGATCATGAACACAATAGTAAACAAACACAAGAATAACATATTTTTTCACAAATTTTCAGTACCACTGGCACTTGTGGCATGGCCACATTTGGGTTACTTAGAGTCAGAACCCCCCCCCCCCTTAGTTAGATTATATACCCTCCCCTCCCTTAAAAAAATCATAAGTAAAACTTTAAGTTGTTATCATATTATTGAAATTAATATTGTATTTCTATTTACTTACATCAGAAATTTAAAACAGGTGTGTTATTTTTGTAAATAAACTAAATATGTTCCTTAGAATTCTGAATCTAAATATCAGCTGTTATACATGGACTCGTCTAGTCCAAATGTCTAGAGCCCAGCCGTGATAAACGGACAAAAATACAGTGCTAGTTGCACGTTCTTTACTGTGCTTACAAAGTAGCTGAGTAGTCTGTTCCTGTGATGTTTGTTGTTGGACAACAATAAAGTGCTAGTTGCACATTCTTTACTGTGCGTACAAAGTAGATTGAGTAGTCTGTTCCCGTGATGTTTGTTGTTGACAACAATAAAGTGCTAGTTGCACGTTCTTTACTGTGCGTACAAAGTAGATTAAGTAGTCTGTTCCTGTGATGTTTGTTGTTGGACAACAATAAAGTGCTAGTTGCACGTTCTTTACTGTGCTTACAAAGTAGCTGAGTAGTCTGTTCCCACAATGTTTGTTGTTGGACAACAATAAAGTGCTAGTTGCACGTTCTTTACTGTGCGTACAAAGTAGATTGAGTAGTCTGTTCCCGTGATGTTTGTTGTTGGACAACAATAAAGTCCTAGTTGCACGTTCTTTACTGTGCGTACAAAGTAGATTGAGTAGTCTGTTCCGGTGATGTTTGTTGTTGGACAACAATAAAGTGCTAGTTGCACGTTCTTTACTGTGCTTACAAAGTAGCTGAGTAGTCTGTTCCCACAATGTTTGTTGTTGGACAACAATAAAGTGCTAGTTGCACGTTCTTTACTGTGCGTACAAAGTAGATTGAGTAGTCTGTTCCCGTGATGTTTGTTGTTGGACAACAATAAAGTGCTAGTTGCACGTTCTTTACTGTGCTTACAAAGTAGCTGAGTAGTCTGTTCCCACAATGTTTGTTGTTGGACAACAATAAAGTGCTAGTTGCACGTTCTTTACTGTGCGTACAAAGTAGATTGAGTAGTCTGTTCCCGTGATATTTGTTGTTGGACAACAATAAAGTGCTAGTTGCACGTTCTTTACTGAGCGTACAAAGTAGCTGAGTAATCTGTTCCCACAATGTTTGTTGTTGGACAACAATACAGTGCTAGTTGCACTTTCTTTACTGTGCTTACAAAGTAGCTGAGTAGTCTGTTCCCACAATGTTTGTTGTTGGACAACAATAAAGTGCTAGTTGCACGTTCTTTACTGTGCTTACAAAGTAGCTGAGTAGTCTGTTACCACAATGTTTGTTGTTGGACAAAAATACAGTGCTAGTTGCACGTTCTTTACTGTGTGTACAAAGTAGATTGAGTAGTCTGTTCCCGTGATGTTTGTTGTTGGACAAAAATACAGTGCTAGTTGCACGTTCTTTACTGTGTGTACAAAGTAGATTGAGTAGTCTGTTCCCCTGATGTTTGTTGTTGCTGTTGAAAATTTAATCTGGCTGTAGTATTGCATTTGTTAATAGGACTTAAAAGTGTACAAATAATAATTGAAATCATTGAAAAAATGCACATGAAGGTTTTTGCACATACATTTAATTGACAATTTATATTAAATTACATTTAGACTTGCAAGTGGCCTCTCCCACATATTTGTGGTTAATGCAAGTAGTCCTGGGGACAAATGATTGTAAACATATGCTACATTAGCATAACAATTTAATTTTTATGTACCAAAAGACCAAGAAATTTAATTTAATAAATTCCTATAAAATATTTTGTTTGAGTAATTTTTCTCTAAATTTATCAGTTAGCTAATGGAAAGGCTAGAAACATTTAAAACAGAATACCTGTGAGAGAATACTGAAGGTGAATAGTTAAGTTCATCTACATCACCATTGTAGCTTCTCACACGACTAGAGGCTGAATCAGGAGTGTGGTTCATAGGGTAAAGATTGGAAGTTGTGGCAGAACCACTGGACTCCGAACTTTCACTTGTATCTCGTCTGTAAGAAAGTGGCATTCCCCGCCGGGGCCTCACCGGGGCTGTTACAAACAACCAACTTAACAATTTAACAGACAAAACAAACAAATTATCATAGAAACTGCATCAGTGACTAACCAAAAACTATCTGTGGTCAGAGACATTAAGTTCACTTCGTAATGTAATTCAAAGAAGTGGCAAAATTATTATACAGTTATTTGGAGATCTGAATCATAGCAGGAAAAATTAAAATCACTGCCAACAAAGTAAACACTTACCTGCTTTCTCATCACTGATGGGCTCTTTTACGTCTAGTGCAAACTCAATAGATCGTGTTCCTGGACTCCGTTTATCAGCTTGTGAAACTTGCCATAAACTGAAAAAAATACAGAATCAATAATGTCTAATCAAAATTATTGAAGGCAAAGAAACTTTGTCAGTACAATAATTACAAAAATTAGTAAATGTTGATACTAATTTAGATGTCGTCTGTTACAGTAAAATTAATAAGATACTCAATATTTGAAAAGTTATTGAGGGAGAAAAAAATTTCTTTTCACTAGGAGATTTTAACTTTTAACTTTATGTTAGTAATGATATCAATGTCATGTTTTTTAATAACTTATTATAGTCATATAATTTTAATTATTTTTTAACTTCACCTATGAGAATTACAGCCACTTCTGTAAGTTGTCTGGATAATATTATTAGCAATGTACCAAAGAGTGTAATTTCTCCTTTTAACATTTTTGAGGGGTTTCAGATCACAATTATATGCAAATTGTTAATGTTGATGAATCATCATTAAAAAATGTATATAGTTTAGTTTGACTTGTATATAATTTTAATTGTTGATAGTTTATATTGATATCATTGTGCTGTTGATAGCACAATTGTTGTTCTTTTGGATAAATAAAGCACTATGACTATAAAATTCATATCAACCATAAATTAAAATATAAATTTGATATATCAACAGGTTGTTTGGTAATAGTTTTTAGTAAAGTTGAACCCACAGTGAAAACTAGTTAAAATCCCAGGACTTTTTGGTTCCAACAAGGATACAAATAATTAAAACTTGTAAAATATAATTTTAAAATGCATATGTTATAATGTACAATCAAACAAGAAAAACAATGGTGTGATTGGATTGTCCATAGGCCTCTTAGTTTCTTAGTAAACAACATTCAAACTCGGGTACACATAATTTCTGCACTGACAGTAATTGTCTGCTTGCATTGAGAGCTTGCCAATCTAACTGCCAATGGATGACACACTTTTTATTTTTTCAGTCACTCCTTGTGCAAGTAATTCCCAGCAAACTTCGTAAAGAACAATATTAGTGGCACTATTGCTCCATTATTTATTTGAGCTAGCGGTAAACCAATAACAGCTTCTCAAGGAACTATTTCTTTCTTAAATAATATTATCATCTATCAAGGACCTTATAAGAAGTTAAATTCAAGTCATAAACCTTGACTGAGACTGGCTAGAAGTGGCTGGTTCTTCAATTCGTTTTGAGCGTGAAGCCAGTAGTCGAGAAGCTCGGTCATCGTCAGAACTAGATTCTTCTTCTGCTTCTGATGATTCTAAAAAAGATACAGTACTGTTTTTAAAACTTTTTGATATGGAGAATGAAATTAACAAAACATCATTTCAATCATACTTTGCTTGGTTGGGAAATGGCAGGACATATCTTGCTTGGTTGGGAAATGGCAGGATATATCTTGCTTAGTTGGGAAATGGCTGGACTTATCTTGCTTTCAATTTAACAAATACATACTTTCAATCTTATGTAGTATAGTAGTAGAAATGTTAGTTCTAATATAAATAAAGTTAAAATGTGACACACTCAAATATACATGAAATATATATAGGAAATTTTTGTTCAGAAACCACATTTCCAATCAGTCTGCGTATTAAGAATTTTCATTATATTCAATCAAATGATTAATTTTTGTATTTTGTTGCTGGTAAGAATAGAGTCAACATTACATTAGAACTCTCCATTCACTATTCCTTCATGTTGCCACACCGTTCTTAAATCACGAGACTGAAGCTCGTCGAGCCTTATAGGCACCCGCGGAAGAAGGGTTCTAATACATTTGCATTCAGTGTTTTGCACCCTGACTGGGATTCGAACCCAAGCCCTGCTGTCTCTATGGCCACAGGATACAAAGACTACACTAGGCTACTGAGGCTCTTTGAGAAATGGGTCGAAACCGAATCTACAAAAAGTTAGAGCTCTTTGTGGATAAATTTTGTACTGCAATTTTGTAGTATGTAGCTGTAGTTCTTCATTATGCCACTAGTTCTGCTCATAACAGGTAAAAATTATGTCTCCTAAAAAGTTTAACTGATTGTTTGGTTCATTTATTCACAGTTTAAACAATGCTAAACATAGGACACGCACAGCACTATTATGGTCTCCAATGGGTTAAGAAGTAAAACTCTGGTCTGGCACCTCATAAAAACCATGACAGTTTATTTGCACATTCACGCCCACATAATACAGTGATATACATGTTCAGTTGTTATAAATAGGGTATTGTAATATGGAATTAGTAAAAATTACTTGCTAGTAATGTAAGTTAAGAACTTACTCATATTCATAGTGCGGGACCAAGTACTTTTTTCAAAACCTATTCTGCTTCCAAAATGAAATTTACTTTCATTGGGTGGCTTTTTTACTGGCAGGACATGTTTAGGAATTGCCTGAAACAAGTATAACATAATTTGTAAAAAAAAATCAAATAAGTACTGGATATTATAGTTTTCTTGCTCTGAAGTAGATAATAAATATAAGATACAACCAGAGCAATATTTCAGAAAGAATGCAATTTCCTACCTCCCTCTTAAAAACTATTGTTAAAGGGCTTGAGTCACTGTTTACTAGGAAGCCCAGACTGGCCCAGCCATTTGTTGTATTTGTTTTGTTCCACCTCGCTTCGTTGCCTAGTAACCTAACCTTACTTGCCGCGTTGTTAGATTCGAGTTCTACGACATCTACCATATAGCTGAGCCCCCACCGGTGGGTGCGTACCGTTTCATGCTGTTCTTATAGACTAATACTTATAGTTATATTCCTGGTGCTTTGTGTTGAGTGTGTATATATTGTATTACTGTCTGTACATATATTTCAATATTTTAATTATTGTGACTAAATTATTTGTGTGTATTTTGAAGATTATTTTACTGCCGAACTCTGGAAATTGTGTCGGGCTATATTTTGACTACTGAGGTATTTTACTGAGGTATTTTGACCACTGAGGTACTGAACTACCAAGTATTTTACATAAAAAAGGAGGTTTTGTACAATAAAACGACATTTCAAGTGATTTTGTGTGGGTCAAACAACGGTGATCGAGCGTTATAAAATATTCTAAGCTTACATAATTGCTTGGCAGTTTTTATTCTAGTGTTATGGTTTAAAATATGTTCATTCATGTAAGTAGATTGATGGTTTCATTATGATTTATCAAACAAATAACTTGAAGTTGTTTGAGTGGAATTTTTACCATGAAGTATATACTGAGTCATGTTATATTAAGGTTGAGTGTAAGAGGGGACTTTGATTGAGTGGAAGTCTTAAAATACAGTTGGCACAACGTAAATGAAGCTAGAGAAACTATTACTAACCATTTTTAGAATGTAAAATTTTAGCATTTTTTCTAATGTGTACTTGAGTCATTTATGGCTGATTGCAAAAATTCCTCATTCATTATAAGTGTTGAGATGGCATCCTAATTTTAATACTATTTACTCAAGGTTAATTGTTATATCAAAAACAAAAATGAGGTGTAAGGTATTGAGGGACTTTGTCAAAAAAGGTAACTTATATTTTCAGAACAGCACATGTTTTTACCCCGGACATCACCTCCAGTCTTGTAATCACCTGGTATACCAATATATTCAGCTACATTGAGGGAATTGAATGTACATTTTAAGGTTGATCAAAAGAGAGTACACATCGTTTTTTGAGTAGAAGTCCTAAAGTGCACAAAAGGAATATTAAGGTTGTGTAGAAGTGAGGACATTGATTTTTGTAGTGAAATTCCTAAAGTACATACAGTGGACTCCCGGTAATCTAAAATAATTGGGACCAAACCCATTTCGGATGACCAAATTTTTCGGATTAAATAGATTTTCTTAAAACTCTCTTTTAATGAAAAATTACATAAATAATATGCCTACCACTAGGTACAGTACTAAAGTTTTGAACGCAATAAGAACCTATAAAAAAGGAGATAATGAACCTTTTAATAGAAGAAAACATTCATCTGAAACATACGATCAAACACCGTTTTTCTAGACAAAAGGTTGGAGTCACTGGCAGAAATTGATCCCGGTAAAGCGCTACTGGATGCTGTTGCAGGCTACATAATCAGCTGACGAAAGACATGTGCATATTTCTAGCATTCTCATGCTACCTCAGATAGGACTGTTCCAAATTCACACTGTCAGTTTTGCATCAACAGTTCAAACTCGTGGGTTCAATTATCTGAGTTTTGTTGTTACCATACTGTACTCCTGCGTTCTATGTTTTAGTTGTGAACTTATTTTACTGTTATTATTTATACTATAGTATAAACATGAACAGCGGATAACCACATACAGGCGCTGAGGCTGCGTTTGATCTTGCACTACGCTACATAGAGTAACATCCTGCCGCAAACCCAGTGGATACCATGTTTTTGATACGCTGGTGTAATTTACTTTAAGGGAGAGTAAAGCAAAGAAATTTAACTGATTTTTTAATAACCAAAGTAAAATTTGAAAAGTTTATTAACTACTTGAAATAATATTTTCTTGTCATTTTTAGATATGTAAACTAGAAGTAGTGGTTCTTACAGTAACTACATTTTTATTTTCCCAAAATCTTATGCCAATTTCTGTTTCAGATTAAGTGGATTTTTGGATTACAGAAGATCAGATTAGCGGGACTCTACTGTACTGAGTCAAGACATAATAAGGTTGAGTGGAAGAGAAGACATGTAGTTGTTTGAGTAGTTGTACGGTGTTTGTGGATGTATTTGTTTATGAATCGCTCTATTATTTAGGTTCATTATGAATAATCAGAGAGTCTGTCCTTCAAATTTCAATAGGGTTTTGTTCGATGACGACTAATGTAACATTGGCATTAAGTGAAGTAGATAGAATTGTGAGTTACAGTGATGTGGAAAGGTTTAGTGACTATTATGAATGGAAGAAGAATATTTCTCGACCACTGAAATCATGATTTCATGATCATTGATTTGTTACAAGATGATAATGTTACTAATATTTACATTTATACCATATAAATGTAAATATTAGTAATATAAATATAAGTAATATAAAAATAAGTAATGTAAGTATACAAAATGCAGGTATTAATAATACCTATTGATAAAAAGTGATAAACATTATTGCAACTAAACTCACCCTAAAGCTAATTAATTTACTGAACCTATTATTTGGACAGACAATGCGTAAAACCCCAACCAAGATCATTTTATTTAGAAAAACAAATGAGCTTTTAGTTTATAGAAAAATACTTTTAAAATAATTAAAATGTTTTGAATGATAAGAAAAAATACCTTAAAAAACCAAGCACCAGATTTTTTCCACATTTCTCTGGTTTCAGCACAAATCTTACATCTCCAAATTACTTCTTTTCGAGGACCAGTCCCCGAAAAAGTTTCAACACCACACTTCTGACAAACAGTCTGGAACATATAAATAGAAAACTTTAATCTCATATTCACAACATGTAGTTTTAAACAAACCAATTGAAATATTTAATCTACAGTGGAAATATTTAATATTTGAAAAGTGTTGTATTCTACAGGAAAGTGATAAAAATTAGTGACATTACATGAAAGTAATAAAAATTTCTCTCTAAATACAAGCAGTTTGGAAATGAAATAAATTGCTCCTTTCTTTCACTTTATAGGATTGTTTTGTTTCTAACAAGAGGTTATGTTTTGTTTGGAAAATCTTTCCTGGCATTTGGGTGGGGGGAGGGCTCTGATCCCCAGACCCACTCCCTCCCTCGCTGGCTATGGCCCTGATAGAAGAAACCAATATATATTACATTTGGATTGATTGCCGGCTATTTTCTATATCTAAGAAGTCTCAAGTACAAAACCCTTATGTAGTTCATAAAAATAAAAAAACAAAATTTTAAAACTATCAGCCATTATAAAGCTAATTACTAACGACGTAACACTCAACTGCATGCTCTTCAAACAGATATATCTCCAGAGTAACAACACAATAGGTAGTAAATGACTTTATGTTTCACAGTCTGGGACATCACAATCCCATGATTGATATACCATCATGGTCCATCTCAACTTACATGTATTGCAAATATCTATCAATCCAAGTTCAAAATCAATTCTGTCAAATCAAATCCTTCCAAGGAAAATTCAGTCCACCAGTTGTCTTTCTTGAATTATGAATCCTTGATTCTTGATCATGAATTGTTCAACCTTCTTTTGGCCATTTAAAATGAATACCGTGCTTTTCTATTTTATACATTTTGTAGATAAAAGCTTTATAAAACATTTTCGTTTGATTTTTAATTTATTAACAAACTTTAAAAAAGTATAAAAGAGCTAAACAGTTCTAGAGTTGAAAAGTGGAACATCTATCGAGCTTAGTAATCTCAGTATATTATGACATATTACCCACCCGCCCATACACATACATGTACAGTGGTACTGACCCACCACCCACCCATACACGTACAGTGGTATTGACCCTCCCGCCCACCCATACATGTACAGTGGTACTGACCCACCACCCACCCATACACGTACAGTGGTATTGACCCTCCTGTCCACCCATACACGTACAGTGGTACTGACCCTCCTGTCCACCCATACACGTACAGGGGTATTGACCCTCCTGTCCACCCATACACGTACAGTGGTACTGACCCTCCTGTCCACCCATACACGTACATGGGTACTGACCCTCCCGCCCACCCCTACATGTACAGTGGTGCTGACCCACCCGCCCATACACATACATGTACAGTGGTACTGACCCACCACCCACCCATACATGTACAGTGGTATTGACCCACCCGCCTACTCATACACGTACAGTGGTACTGACCCACCCGCCCACTCATACACGTACAGTGGTATTGACCCACCCGCCCACCCATACACGTATGGTGATGCTCAGGATAATGCTCAGTTGGTATTGGGAGAGAGGTTTATTGGTTTTAAATGGGAAGCTGTACGTTATTGAGTTGCTAGTACAGTAGTGGCGTGGTGGTTGTGCTAAATATAAGTAAACTCTCGTAGCTTACCATTTTGAGTCTTACGTGAGAGGGGATAATGTTGCTCAAAACTAAAAACAAAGGAGAGAAGAATTACTATGAGCGTTCCACTAACTGACCTCATAATTAGCTGAAACTTAAATGTTCACAACCATCTTCATATGAGGCATGTTTTAAAGTAAGTACCATTTTGGAATTCTGCCGTTGTAGCAATGCGGTCGGTGTTTAGCGCATGTACGCTGTTACGGTACCCCTATCTATTTGCAAGTCACAGCCACTCTTATTGATTCATTCGAAAGTGTTTAAGGTTGTTTTATAATGCTTCCTTCGATTGAAAACGCCACCAATTGTGAAGTATAGGCTGTGATAGGTTTTGCTTAGTGCTTAAGATGAAAAAGCAGCTGACATTCACCATGAGATCTGTGAAGTTTATTGAGAGAATAAAATGAGTGATGGGATGGTACAGAAGTGGGTAAAAGCTTTTAAAGATGGCAAATCAAACACAAGAACTGATTCGATTATTTGGCTGGGAACAAATTGATCATCCACTATACAGCCCTGATCTTGCACCCAGTGACTTCCATTTATTCTTGAACTTGAAGAAGCATCTGGTAAGTCAATGCCTCGAAGGCGCTGACAGTGTCAAAATGATCATGCTGCAGTGGTTGTCCAGTCAGGCGGTAGATTTCTTTGAGGAAGGTTTTCAAAAGCTGGTTGTACAATATGAAAAGTGCTTCAATATTGATGGTAATTAAGTTGAAAATTAGTTTAAAGAACAAGCTTTCATATTAAAATAACTGTGTTACTAAACATTAACTGGATTTTGTTTCATTCCAAAACGGTATTCACTTTAAAGACATGCCTCGTATTTGAAACCTGATTCTGGGTTTCAGTTTGTGTCTATTGAACATAAGAAACCAACAATTCATCTGTGTTGAAATAGACTTCTTCAGGTAAGTTGACATTCACTGTAATTGGTCTACTGTAGAGTTAAGATATGGCAGAGACTTAATGCTATGCTAATATATTGTATATAACTATAACTTCAAATAACTGGGTTAGGTCATACAGTGGCAGCCTACAGAATTTATCTTTATTCATAAAATAATTAACCTGAACATGCAAATAGGAAAACTTATGAAAACTAAATTGATTCTGCTGCCAATAAATGCAGACCTGTTATGAAATTAATTCCAGCTGAAACAAAATCAAAATTACACTTAAGAGATATAATAATTGGTTTAGAGTCAATATTTCATACATTCAGTTTCAGAATCAGAAGGTAACATGACCTCTACTGGTATACTAGCAACTAATCTAGTTCACATGTTACAAATGAGGGGCCCCAATTTAATTGGTAAGCAAAAACTCCTATTGACAATCAGTTTCAAGGAATACTGATTTTTATGGGCTTTCCAACTGCATTGTTAAGGAGACTTTTTCACTCATTTTTGAACCCTTAGCCTCTGTTCTTAATCAATACATGTTTCAAGGTTACTTCTCTGACTTAATTGAAATTTCTATTCCCGTCTTTAAGGAAGGAGATAAATCTACACAAGCAAATTACCAGCTGATCTCTATGGGTTTTATTTTTTTCTAAAATACTTGAATATCTCATATACAAATATATATTCAACTTAACTTACGCTTTAAAATTGATAATTTACTTGGTAACTGCCCACATAGTTTCAGAGCTACCAAATCTGCAACATCTGGTATTAAAAATTTGGTTGAAAAAGTTGATTTCAGCTTTCGAAAGGAAAAATTAGTTGCTCTAATGTTTGTGACCTAAGTAAAGCTTTTGATTTTGTTAATCATATTATATTATTAGCTAAACTACATCATTATGGTGTTTATGGTAAATCAATAACACTATTACAGTCCTATCAAGTGGATCCTCAACAATATGTATTTGTGAAATCATCTAAATCAATTACCTTCCTCTTACTAACAGGACCTCCCCAAGGATCAGTACTTAAGTTTTCAGTCTAATACGGATCAATGGCAATAAATGTAACTGATTCTTAATTCACAGTAAAAAGGCAGACTTAAACCAGGAAGCCTGTGCAAACCAATGTTAAGATGGAGCCTTTCCAAAATATGATACTATGTAAATAAGTCCTTCTTATAAATCCTAAAGGAGTCACATTTATTCTCTCTAGAATCATATCTATTGGGTGGAGAATAATGCTTTTTCTCAAGGATTGTGTTTGTGATATGTTTTGGCGCTGGATCAAGTAGTTGTCTTCTTTGTGGGGTGGCCGAGAATGCCAGAGGGTACAAAGTTTAGTTAAGAAACAAGGATATCGTCCCCAAACCATAAGTTAACAACTTAAGATAAAAATAAATACAAAAACAGTAATGAAAAAGATAGAACAACAAATTTCAACGGTAATGAATAGATATAGTTAGTATATTTGTATTTTTCACTATAGCTTAGACTTTGTATCATGCAGGACATAAATACACACTACATCAGAAACAGGACCATATTAAACATATCACAGCTCTGATAAAAACTGGAGATTCCTGTAAATTTTAATAATCCTCCAGAGTCTACTAAGTCCAAAAGATTAGTAAGTTTTAAATTAGGATACTTCATTGATTATGAAAATCAAAGTGCAATGTAAATAAAGAGAAACTTTAAATACTGATTTTACTTTGTTTTTCCTATCAGTTGTTTAATTTACCAAACACTATTTTTAACGCTGAAAACTAGAATATCCATTGAATATTAATTTTGTTTAAGTATTCATTTGAAACAACTTATATAAATTCACATCTTAGTAGGACTAATTTTGGCCAATTTGGAAAGTGTAAAGCTTAATCTATGTAGCAGACAGAATGTTACACCTTGGCAAGTTGTTTGAAAGGTTTGGAAACGGGTGATTTAGTTTCTAGTGCAGTTTTTTCCACACTGTAATATCTTAGGTATAATTGGGCTGAACAGTAAGCGATATGCATGTTGTATTTAGTGCATGTAGGGGTTCCAGCACTAGAGGGGAATCTTTCCACTGCTGCTCGGCAGTGACTAACTTCCGCCTTCAAGTGTTCAACTTCTACAGCAGTGTTTAGTCGAAAAAAAAAAATAAATAATAAATAACTGTAATGAACTGTACAAGTTTGTTTAGTTGCTATTTATTGTTTACATTATTATTCATTGTGTTATTGCTAATATTAATTGTTATTTGAATATTTTAGAATGATTTAATTTAATTGTTATGAGCTTTATTTGTTGGTGTTAATCAAACCGAACAATGGTCACAGCTGCTAATGATGTAAAAGGGGTTGGGCTTGCTATTGTACCATCAGCACGTGGCCTACTGTTCTGGTTGCCATGACAATTTTAACGGAACTACGCGGTGGGGGAAGAGTAGTTCTCTGTCTCAATTGCACCAACCATAACCACTCACTACCACAATTTGCGTTAAAAAGGTAATTTTCTAAGCGGCCTATCTACAACTTACTTTTTTACAGTCATGGCAGAGAATGCTGTTGGTAGTCAACATTCCAAACAGAATGCAATGGGCTCCACAGAGAATGCATTGATTTGTTCCACTTCCAATTGCATTTCTCTTCATGTTATCCAGCCTGTCCACCAGACGCCTATCAACATTGAATTGTAGTAAATAAATTAAAAAAAACAATTTCAAGTTAACTCTACAGTTTAACTTCAACCCTACTGTAGGCATATAAATGATGTGTACCCAAGTTTTAAGTTTTTTACTAAGAAACTAAGAGGCCTATGAAAAATCCCACCACACTATTGTTTTCCTCGTTAAATTATACGTTTTGACATGTGCATTTAAAAATTATATTATAATTGTTAATAATATTTATCCCAGATTGAACATAAAAAGTACGGAAATTTTGACTAGTTTTCACTGTACATGAACTTTACACTTTTACTACTCAAACACCCGTTAATGTGTCGCATTTATAGTTTAAAAACTAGTTTACATGAATGCTTTCTATAGGTTTTATAAATGTCAGAATTTTAATTTTTTAAGGAATAATGTTATTTTAAATTTACGGAAACAACATTTTCTAGGCTTCTAGAGTTTGTAAAATTAATTACTTGGTCACGTTGCATTCCTTATGAAGTATATGATTACGAATCATTACTTTTATATGCCTCAATTTAAATTGATTGATTTTAATTTTTTTTTTTATTGAAATCAATTTAAAATCACAGGATATAAATAAGCATATAAAAATAATGTATCGTATCTATACATTTCATAAGAATTACAACATGGCCAAGTAATTTATTTTACGACCTCTAAAAACCAAGAAAACGTCATGCCATTAAAATTACATGAACTTGTTTTCTTGAAAAAATAAAATTTAGACATTTATAAAATGTATAGAAAACACTTCTGTCAACTACATATTAAAATTTACATGCAATACATAAAGGGGTTTTTGAGTATTAAAAGTGTAAATTTATTGCACAGTGAAAACTAGTCAAAATTTTGGTACTTTTTAGTTCCAAGTAGGATAACAAATATTACAACGGACAATAACATTTTAAAATGTATATGCCATAGCGTACAATTAAATAAGGAAAACAATAGTGTGGTGGGATTTTTATAGTCTTCTTAGTTTCTTTGTAAATAACCTTCAAACTCGGGTGCAAATAATTTCTACGCCGACAGTAAGGTTAAAGTTCAAGGGAAGCACATTGATTTTCAAGTGAAATGTTAAAGATGTTGTTAAAGCAGAACATGCTATGAATTATAGTTTATTATAGGGAGTGCAGCAACTATTCATAAACACGAGATGTCTAATTATTCTAGAGACACTTAAATAAATAAATAAATAAGGTCTTTATTTTGGAGCGGTTTTCAACAAACAATGCTGGTTTACAAAACAACTCAAGTCATATTACAATTATTTAAAAAATTAAAAGCTAATTTTAATTATTCATAATTAAAACATAAAGTTATGTATACAGTACAGTTATATATGGATATATCAGCTTGTATTATTCATTAAATATTTATATACATTGTTTTTATATGTAGTTTTAGATATACCCTGGCCTGTTAAACTGGAGGAAAATTCATTAAATAATTTGGGAGCAAAGTACGCAAATCTTTTTCTTTCAAATTCACGGCGAACGAGAGGCATCTCCAAAACTTGATCCTGTCTAGTGCTGCGAAATCGGATCTGAGACCTGTTTTTTAGTTTTTCCCTCAAATATCCCGGCCTGCCAGTGGTAAGGATTCTATAAACTAGGCATAAGGAGCGCAGAGTACAGGTATCAGTTACAGTCAGCAAACCCAGTGATCCAGCCTCCGAAACATGGTCAAACCTTCTTAGTCCACATACATACCTGACACACATATTTTGCACTCTCTGTAATTTGTCTAAATCCCCTTTAGACACAATATTGCCTTACACAGGGAGGCAGTAATCTATCACAGTGAACACAAGAGCCTGGACAAGGCGAAGCTTGGTCTCAGTAACAAACAAGTACCTATGTTTGTATAACATTCTTAGTCGACTAAGGGCCCGCCGACAAACAGCACTTACATGACCAGACAAAGTGAGGTCACCATCGAACATGAGGCCCAAGAGCTTTGAGGATTCACACTCATTTAGTCTGATACCGCCAAGTAACACCTCACCGACAGACTCCGAACCCACATTGGAAGGAATCGACAATACACAACACTTTTTCTTGTTCAATTTAATCCCATGCCTCTCAGACCAATCATGGATAATGCTTAGTTCAGTATTCAAAATAGATACAGCTGTGTCAGCTCTTCCGGCACCATATGAAACTTACATCAGAACCTGGCAAAACCAAGTCTGTTAGTATTCTTACAGTAATTTGAAATGAGTTAGCTATAATATTTAGGAAGTACAGAATTACTGAAGCAAATTTCTAACAATATAAATCAAGTATGAACTATTAAACTGTTTTATGGTAACTACAGAATCATTGAAAGATAACTACAGTCACTAACAGGTAATAACTACAGTTTCTTCTTCTTCCTATAGCAAAACTAAAGAATGTCATACAATTTTACATGTAGATTTCAATTGCTAGTACTGTAATACCTCTAAATATATTTTAGCAGAAAAATACAATTATTTTAGTAAATTTAATTTATTTTATAGTTTTTATTGGAAATAATTTAGTGAACTCTAACCCAACTCTTTCTTGTTCCAAGTTCTCTAACGCCTCTGCTCTCTGAATTACTTCTAGAATAGTTTGCTGTTCTGACTCGTCCAGAGGTATGGACTGTTGTCGGTATGACTGGTATTGTTGAGTTTTCACTGACCATCCTGCTCCAACCCTGAAAAAGGTATCAAATTAAGTTTTATAATTAGTTAATAGCTAAAAACAATCTTATTTCAAAATGTTCTTTTTTATACCAGGGAGTCTAGAAATGTTTTTTTTGGAAACTCATGAGAAGATTTAAAAGGAAATTGTATTTATTTATTTTGGTTATCAATACATACATTAATTAGGTTGTGTATCAGAATCAAACAATTTTTAGTAAATTAATTTATACAAAACTCTTCATTGAAATATACTGCCTTCCCTTTTTGCTAAGTATACCTCATTTTATATCTACAGTAAGTCCATTTAAAACTTGTTGCATGGAAAGTTCAAAAATACCTTTTCACTTTTTTCCATTTTGTTAAATTGTGATGAACCATTATAAACTTATTTAATCAAATTCTTCTCCTCAATCACATAATTATTTCTCACGAAATTATTCATTTATTTGATAAAGATCATTGCAACGGTATACTGAAGACATGAATTTTCATTTTTAACTTTATTAAGGTAACAAGCTTAAATTTTACACAACTGTATATAATAAAAACAGAACTTAAAGATTCTGATACCACTTGTTTCAAACTGCCCAAAGCACAAACGTAATATTCAGTACTTTTCCAGAATGGAATAATTATAATATTATTATTATAAAAAATAAAATAAATGTTTTATTTCTTCCTCCTTTTGTTCAAATCATCCAGTTACTTTATTTTCAGTTATATCATTTATTGCCACTAACTAGGTCCCTTCTATTGATATTGTTAATAAATGAGTTTAGTATGATAGTAATAAATTAAAAAAAAGATGAAAACATTTCTAAGTAAATTGGTCTTGTAAGTGTATGTGAATAAACAGCTGAAACCAATGCTTACTTGACATTCTGTCTGCGCCGACTTACATAGACGTTACACTAACAATGGAAAAGGGACAAATTAACTGGATTAAATTGGATGTACATATAAATATGTAAACTATGCCAAATTAGCAAAGTTAACATAACATTATTGGGATACTGTAAAAAGAAACCAGTATTCTAAAGAATATAGACATAATTTATTTTTATTTATTAAAAACTACAGTTCCTTCTCAAATTGAAAAAAGGTAAATAAATGGGCTAATAATATGTTTATAAAACTATTAAATAAAGTACAAAGTGATCTCGTATTCATTGGGAAAATATTATATGAATATTTCATATTCCATAACTGAAGATTATTTTTACAAGGGTTCTTATAGTAGCTTATCAATAATTGTAAGAGTAGAAAAGGTACTCAGGCTGAATCATCCATATCTAGAATGTAGGAAACTTAGTCACTAAGAATTGTATGTACAGGTGAGGAGGCATCAAACGCCATATCTCTGGAATGTGAGACTGTGAGAGTGTATAATCACGAGTTGTATGTACTTTATAGTACAGGTGAGGAGACATAAAACACTATATGTACAGAATGTGAGAGTGTATAATCACGGGTTGTATTTACTGTCTAGTACAGGTGAGGAGGCATCAAACACTATATGTACAGAATATGAGAGTGTATAATCACAAGTTGTATGTACTGTATAGTACAGATGAGGAGGCATCAAACACTATATGTACAGAATGTGAGGGTGTATAATCACGAGTTGTATGTACTGTATAATACAGGTGAGGAGACATCAAACACCATATCTACAGAATGTGAGAGAGTATAATCACGGGTTGTATGTACTGTATAGTACAGGAGAGGAGACATCAAACACCATATCTACAGAATGTGAGAGAGTATAATCACGAGATGTATGTACTGTATAGTACAGGTGAGGAGACATCAAACACCATATCTACAGCATGTGGGAGTGTATAATCACGAGATGTATGTACCGTATAATACAGGTGAGGAGACATCAAACACCATATCTACAGAATGTGAGAGAGTATAATCACGGGTTGTATGTACTGTATAGTACAGGAGAGGAGACATCAAACACCATATCTACAGAATGTGAGAGAGTATAATCACGAGATGTATGTACTGTATAGTACAGGAGAGGAGACATCAAACACCATATCTACAGAATGTGAGAGAGTATAATCACGAGATGTATGTACCGTATAGTACAGGTGAGGAGGCATAAAATAACACATCTACAGAATGTGAGAGTGTATAATCACGAGTTGTATGTACAGTATAGTACAGGTGATGAGGCATAAAACATATCTACAGAATGTGAGAGTGTATAATCACGAGATGTATGTACCGTATAGTACAGGAGAGGAGACATCAAACACCATATCTACAGAATGTGAGAGTGTATAATCACGAGATGTATGTACTGTATAGTACAGGAGAGGAGACATCAAACACCATATCTACAGAATGTGAGAGTGTATAATCACGAGATGTATGTACTGTATAGTACAGGAGAGAAGACATCAAACACCATATCTACAGAATGTGAGAGAGTATAATCACGGGTTGTATGTACTGTATAGTACAGGAGAGGAGACATCAAACACCATATCTACAGCATGTGGGAGTGTATAATCACGGGTTGTATGTACTGTATAGTACAGGAGAGGAGACATCAAACACCATATCTACAGAATGTGAGAGAGTATAATCACGAGATGTATGTACCGTATAGTACAGGTGAGGAGGCATAAAATAACATATCTACAGAATGTGAGAGTGTATAATCACGAGTTGTATGTACAGTATAGTACAGGTGAGGAGGCATAAAACATATCTACAGAATGTGAGAGTGTATAATCACGAGATGTATGTACCGTATAGTACATGTGAGGAGGCATAAAACAACGTATCTACAGAATGTGAGAGTGTATAATCACGAGTTGTATATACTGTATACTACAGAAGAGGAGGCATAAAACAACTTATCTACAGAATGTGAGAGTGTATAATCACGAGATGTATGTACCGTATAGTACAGGTGAGGAGACATAAAACAACATATCTACAGAATGTGAGAGTGTATAATCACGAGTAGTATATACTGTATAGTACAGGAGAGGAGGCATCAAACACCATATCTACAGAATATGAGAGTTTATAATCACGAGATGTATGTACCGTATAGTACATTTGAGGAGACATCAAACACCATATCTACAGAATGTGAGAGTGTATAATCACGAGATGTATGTACCGTATAGTACAGGAGAGAAGACATCAAACACCATATCTACAGAATGTGAGAGTGTATAATCACGAGATGTATGTACTGTATAGTACAGGTGAGGAGACATCAAACACCATATCTACAGAATGTGGGAGTGTATAATCACGAGATGTATGTACTGTATAGTACAGGTGAGGAGACATCAAACACTATATCTACAGAATGTGGGAGTGTATAATCACGAGATGTATGTACTGTATAGTACAGGTGAGGAGGCATAAAACAACATATCTACAGAATGTGAGAGTGTATAATCACGAGTTGTATATACTGTATAGTACAAGAGAGGAGGCATAAAACACCATGTCTACAGAATGTGAGAGTGTATAATCACGAGATGTATGTACCGTATAGTACAGGAGAGGAGACATCAAACACAATATCTACAGAATGTGGGAGTGTATAATCACGAGATGTATGTACTGTATAGTACAGGAGAGGAGACATCAAACACAATATCTACAGAATGTGGGAGTGTATAATCACGAGATGTATGTACTGTATAGTACAGGAGAGGAGACATCAAACACAATATCTACAGAATGTGGGAGTGTATAATCACGAGATGTATGTACTGTATAGTACAGGTGAGGAGGCATCAAACAACATATCTACAGAATGTGGGAGTGTATAATCACGAGATGTATGTACTGTATAGTACAGGTGAGGAGGCATAAAACAACATATCTACAGAATGTGAGAGTGTATAATCACGAGTTGTATATACTGTATAGTACAAGAGAGGAGGCATAAAACACCATGTCTACAGAATGTGAGAGTGTATAATCACGAGATGTATGTACCGTATAGTACAGGAGAGGAGACATCAAACACAATATCTACAGAATGTGGGAGTGTATAATCACGAGATGTATGTACTGTATAGTACAGATGAGGAGGCATAAAACAACATATCTACAGCATGTGAGAGTGTATAATCACGAGATGTATGTACTGTATAGTACAGGAGAGGAGACATCAAACACAATATCTACAGAATGTGGGAGTGTATAATCACGAGATGTATGTACTGTATAGTACAGGAGAGGAGACATCAAACACAATATCTACAGAATGTGGGAGTGTATAATCACGAGATGTATGTACTGTATAGTACAGGAGAGGAGACATCAAACACAATATCTACAGAATGTGGGAGTGTATAATCACGAGATGTATGTACTGTATAGTACAGGAGAGGAGACATCAAACACAATATCTACAGCATGTGAGAGTGTATAATCACGAGATGTATGTACTGTATAGTACAGGAGAGGAGACATCAAACACAATATCTACAGAATGTGGGAGTGTATAATCACGAGATGTATGTACTGTATAGTACAGGTGAGGAGGCATAAAACACCATGTCTACAGAATGTGAGAGTGTATAATCACGAGATGTATGTACCGTATAGTACAGGAGAGGAGACATCAAACACAATATCTACAGAATGTGGGAGTGTATAATCACGAGATGTATGTACTGTATAGGACAGGAGAGAAGACATCAAACACAATATCTACAGAATGTGAGAGTGTATAATCACGAGATGTATGTACTGTATAGTACAGGAGAGGAGACATCAAACACAATATCTACAGAATGTGGGAGTGTATAATCACGAGATGTATGTACTGTATAGTACAGATGAGGAGGCATAAAACAACATATCTACAGCATGTGGGAGTGTATAATCACGAGTTGTATGTACTGTATAGTACAGATGAGGAGGCATAAAACAACATATCTACAGAATGTGAGAGTGTATAATCACGAGTTGTATATACTGTATAGTACAAGAGAGGAGGCATAAAACACCATGTCTACAGAATGTGAGAGTGTATAATCACGAGATGTATGTACCGTATAGTACAGGAGAGGAGACATCAAACACAATATCTACAGAATGTGAGAGTGTATAATCACGAGATGTATGTACCGTATAGTACTGGTGAGGAGGCATAAAACAACATATCTACAGCATGTGGGAGTGTATAATCACGAGTTGTATGTACCGTATAGTACAGGTGATGAGGCATAAAACTACATAACTACAGCATGTGGGAGTGTATAATCACGAGTTGTATGTACTGTATAGTACAGGTGAGGAGGCATCAAACACTATATCTACAGAATGTGGGAGTGTATAATCACGAGATGTATGTACTGTATAGTACAGATGAGGAGGCATAAAACAACATATCTACAGCATGTGGGAGTGTATAATCACGAGTTGTATGTACTATATAGTATAGGTGAGGAAACATAAAACACCATATCGACAGCATGTGAGTGTGTATAATCACGACTTGTATGTACTATATAGTACAGATGAGGTAACATAAAACACCATATCGACAGCATGTGAGAGTGTATAATCACGACTTGTATGTACTATATATAGTACAGATGAGGAAACATAAAACACCATATCGACAGCATGTGAGAGTGTATAATCACGACTTGTATATATTAAATAGAACAGGTGAGGAGGCATGAAGTACTGTATATACAGCAGATGAGAGTGTATAATCCCGACTTGTATGTACTGTATAGTGCAGTTGAGGAGACATAAAACAACATATCTACAGCATGTGTGAGTGTATTATCACGATGTGTATGTACTGTATAGTGCAGGTGAGGAGGCATCAAACGCCTTATCTACAGAATGTGTGAGTGTATAATCACGAGTAGTATGTACTGTATAGTAGAGGTGAGGAGGCATCAAACACCATATCTACAGCATGTGAGAGTGTATAATCACGAGTTGTATGTACTGTATAGTGCAGGTGAGGAGGCATCAAACGCCATACCTACAGAATGTGTGAGTGTATAATCACAAGTTGTATGTACTGTATAGTACAGGTGAGGAGATATCAAACACCATACCTACAGAATGTGTGAGTGTATAAACACGAGTTGTATGTACTGTATAGTACAGGTGAGGAGACATCAAACACTACATCTACAGAATGTGACAGTATATAATCACGGGTTGTATGTACTGGATAGTACAGGTGAGGAGGCATCAAACACTACATCTACTGAATGTGAGAGTGTATAATCACGAGTTGTATGTACTGTATAGTGCAGGTGAGGAGGCATCAAACGCCATACCTACAGAATGTGTGAGTGTATAATCACAAGTTGTATGTACTGTATAGTACAGGTGAGGAGATATCAAACACCATACCTACAGAATGTGACAGTATATAATCACGGGTTGTATGTACTGTATAGTACAGGTGAGGAGATATCAAACACCATACCTACAGAATGTGTGAGTGTATAAACACGAGTTGTATGTACTGTATAGTACAGGTGAGGAGACATATAATACTATATGTACAGAATGTAAGAGTGTATAATCACAAGTTGTATGTACCGTATAGTAAACGTTTTAGGCATCAAACACCATATCTACAGAATGTGAGAGTGTATAATCACGAGTTGTATGTACTGTATAGTACAAGTGAGGAGACATCAAACGCCATATCTAGAGCATGTGAAAGTGTATAATCACGAGTTGTACGTACTGTATAGTACAGATGAGGAGACATCAAACACTATATGTACAGAATGTGAGGGTGTATAATCACGGGTTGTATGTACTGTATAATACAGGTGAGGAGGCATCAAATGTATATGTACAGAATGTGACAGTGTATAATCACAAGTTGTATGTACTGTATAGTACAGGTGAGGAGGCTTCAAACACCATATCTACAGAATGTGAGAGTCGATAATCACGAGTTGTATATACTAAATAGTACAGGTAAGGAGACATCAAAGACCATATCTAGAGCACGTGAGAGTGTATAATCACGAGTTGTATGTACTATATAGTACAGGCGAGGAGGCTGCAAACACCATATCTAGAGCACGTATGAATGTATTATCACGAGTAGTATGTACTGTATAGTAAAGGTTAGGAGGCATCAAACACCATACCTACAGCATGTGAGAGTGTATAATCACGAGTTGTATGTACTGTATAGTACAGATGAGGAGGCATCAAACACTATATGTACAGAATGTGAGGGTGTATAATCACGAGTTGTATGTACTGTATAATACAGGTGAGGAGACATCAAACACCATATCTACAGAATGTGAGAGTGTATAATCACGAGATGTATGTACTGTATAGTACAGGAGAGAAGACATCAAACACCATATCTACAGAATGTGAGAGTGTATAATCACGAAATGTATGTACTGTATAGTACAGGAGAGGAGACATCAAACACCATATCTACAGAATGTGAGAGTGTATAATCACGAGATGTATGTACTGTATAGTACAGGAGAGAAGACATCAAACACCATATCTACAGAATGTGAGAGTGTATAATCACGAGATGTATGTACTGTATAGTACAGGAGAGAAGACATCAAACACCATATCTACAGAATGTGAGAGAGTATAATCACGGGTTGTATGTACTGTATAGTACAGGAGAGGAGACATCAAACACCATATCTACAGAATGTGAGAGAGTATAATCACGAGATGTATGTACCGTATAGTACAGGTGAGGAGGCATAAAATAACATATCTACAGAATGTGAGAGTGTATAATCACGAGTTGTATGTACTGTATAGGACAGGAGAGAAGACATCAAACACCATATCTACAGAATGTAAGAGAGTATAATCACGAGATGTATGTACTGTATAGTACAGGAGAGAAGACATCAAACACCATATCTACAGAATGTGAGAGTGTATAATCACGAGATGTATGTACTGTATAGTACAGGAGAGAAGACATCAAACACCATATCTACAGAATGTGAGAGTGTATAATCACGAGTTGTATGTACAGTATAGTACAGGTGAGGAGGCATAAAACATATCTACAGAATGTGAGAGTGTATAATCACGAGATGTATGTACCATATAGTACAGGAGAGGAGACATCAAACACCATATCTACAGAATGTGAGAGTGTATAATCACGAGATGTATGTACTGTATAGTACAGGAGAGAAGACATCAAACACCATATCTACAGAATGTGAGAGAGTATAATCACGGGTTGTATGTACTGTATAGGACAGGAGAGAAGACATCAAACACCATATCTACAGAATGTGAGAGTGTATAATCACGAGATGTATGTACTGTATAGGACAGGAGAGAAGACATCAAACACCATATCTACAGAATATGAGTGTATAATCACGAGATGTATGTACTGTATAGGACAGGAGAGAAGACATCAAACACCATATCTACAGAATGTGAGAGTGTATAATCACGAGATGTATGTACTGTATAGGACAGGAGAGAAGACATCAAACACCATATCTACAGAATGTGAGAGAGTATAATCACGGGTTGTATGTACTGTATAGTACAGGAGAAGAGACATCAAACACCATATCTACAGCATGTGGGAGTGTATAATCACGAGATGTATGTACTGTATAGGACAGGAGAGAAGACATCAAACACCATATCTACAGAATGTGAGAGAGTATAATCACGGGTTGTATGTACTGTATAGGACAGGAGAGAAGACATCAAACACCATATCTACAGAATGTGAGAGTGTATAATCACGAGATGTATGTACTGTATAGGACAGGAGAGAAGACATCAAACACCATATCTACAGAATGTGAGAGAGTATAATCACGGGTTGTATGTACTGTATAGTACAGGAGAAGAGACATCAAACACCATATCTACAGCATGTGGGAGTGTATAATCACGGGTTGTATGTACTGTATAGTACAGGAGAGGAGACATCAAACACCATATCTACAGAATGTGAGAGAGTATAATCACGAGATGTATGTACCGTATAGTACAGGTGAGGAGGCATAAAATAACATATCTACAGAATGTGAGAGTGTATAATCACGAGTTGTATGTACAGTATAGTACAGGTGAGGAGGCATAAAACATATCTACAGAATGTGAGAGTGTATAATCACGAGATGTATGTACCGTATAGTACAGGTGAGGAGGCATAAAACAACATATCTACAGAATGTGAGAGTGTATAATCACGAGATGTATGTACCGTATAGTACAGGTGAGGAGGCATAAAACAACATATCTACAGAATGTGAGAGTGTATAATCACGAGTTGTATATACTGTATACTACAGAAGAGAAGGCATAAAACAACTTATCTACAGAATGTGAGAGTGTATAATCACGAGATGTATGTACCGTATAGTACAGGTGAGGAGGCATAAAACAACATATCTACAGAATGTGAGAGTGTATAATCACGAGTTGTATATACTGTATACTACAGAAGAGGAGGCATAAAACAACATATCTACAGAATGTGAGAGTGTATAATCACGAGATGTATGTACCGTATAGTACAGGTGAGGAGGCATAAAACAACATATCTACAGAATGTGAGAGTGTATAATCACGAGTTGTATATACTGTATACTACAGAAGAGAAGGCATAAAACAACTTATCTACAGAATGTGAGAGTGTATAATCACGAGATGTATGTACCGTATAGTACAGGTGAGGAGGCATAAAACAACATATCTACAGAATGTGAGAGTGTATAATCACGAGTTGTATATACTGTATACTACAGAAGAGAAGGCATAAAACAACTTATCTACAGAATGTGAGAGTGTATAATCACGAGATGTATGTACCGTATAGTACAGGTGAGGAGACATAAAACAACATATCTACAGAATGTGAGAGTGTATAATCACGAGTAGTATATACTGTATAGTACAGGAGAGGAGGCATCAAACACCATATCTACAGAATATGAGAGTTTATAATCACGAGATGTATGTACCGTATAGTACATTTGAGGAGGCATCAAACACCATATCTACAGAATGTGAGAGTGTATAATCACGAGATGTATGTACTGTATAGTACAGGTGAGGAGACATAAAACAACATATCTACAGAATGTGAGAGTTTATAATCACGAGATGTATGTACCGTATAGTACATTTGAGGAGACATCAAACACCATATCTACAGAATATGAGAGTTTATAATCACGAGATGTATGTACCGTATAGTACATTTGAGGAGACATCAAACACCATATCTACAGAATATGAGAGTTTATAATCACGAGATGTATGTACCGTATAGTACATTTGAGGAGACATCAAACACCATATCTACAGAATGTGAGAGTGTATAATCACGAGTAGTATATACTGTATAGTACAGGAGAGGAGGCATCAAACACCATATCTACAGAATATGAGAGTTTATAATCACGAGATGTATGTACCGTATAGTACATTTGAGGAGACATCAAACACCATATCTACAGAATATGAGAGTTTATAATCACGAGATGTATGTACCGTATAGTACATTTGAGGAGACATCAAACACCATATCTACAGAATGTGAGAGTGTATAATCACGAGATGTATGTACTGTATAGTACAGGTGAGGAGACATAAAACAACATATCTACAGAATGTGAGAGTGTATAATCACGAGTTGTATATAATGTATAGTACAAGAGAGGAGGCATAAAACACCATGTCTACAGAATGTGAGAGTGTATAATCACGAGATGTATGTACCGTATAGTACAGGTGAGGAGGCATAAAACAACATATCTACAGAATGTGAGAGTGTATAATCACGAGTTGTATATAATGTATAGTACAAGAGAGGAGGCATAAAACACCATGTCTACAGAATGTGAGAGTGTATAATCACGAGATGTATGTACCGTATAGTACAGGAGAGGAGACATCAAACACCATATCTACAGAATGTGAGAGTGTATAATCACGAGTTGTATGTACCGTATAGTACAGGTGAGGAGGCATAAAACAACATATCTACAGCATGTGGGAGTGTATAATCACGAGATGTATGTACCGTATAGTACAGGTGAGGAGACATAAAACAACATATCTACAGAATGTGAGAGTGTATAATCACGAGATGTATGTACCGTATAGTACATGAGAGAAGACATCAAACACCATATCTACAGAATGTGAGAGTGTATAATCACGAGATGTATGTACTGTATAGTACAGGTGAGGAGACATAAAACAACATATCTACAGAATGTGAGAGTGTATAATCACGAGTTGTATATAATGTATAGTACAAGAGAGGAGGCATAAAACACCATGTCTACAGAATGTGAGAGTGTATAATCACGAGATGTATGTACCGTATAGTACAGGTGAGGAGGCATAAAACAACATATCTACAGAATGTGAGAGTGTATAATCACGAGTTGTATATAATGTATAGTACAAGAGAGGAGGCATAAAACACCATGTCTACAGAATGTGAGAGTGTATAATCACGAGATGTATGTACCGTATAGTACAGGAGAGGAGACATCAAACACCATATCTACAGAATGTGAGAGTGTATAATCACGAGATGTATGTACCGTATAGTACAGGTGAGGAGGCATAAAACAACATATCTACAGAATGTGAGAGTGTATAATCACGAGTTGTATATAATGTATAGTACAAGAGAGGAGGCATAAAACACCATGTCTACAGAATGTGAGAGTGTATAATCACGAGATGTATGTACTGTATAGTACAGGAGAGGAGACATCAAACACAATATCTACAGAATGTGAGAGTGTATAATCACGAGACGTATGTACCTATAGTACAGGTGAGGAGGCATAAAACAACATATCTACAGCATGTGGGAGTGTATAATCACGAGTTGTATGTACCGTATAGTACAGGTGATGAGGCATAAAACTACATATCTACAGCATGTGGGAGTGTATAATCACGAGTTGTATGTACTGTATAGTACAGGTGAGGAGGCATCAAACACTATATCTACAGAATGTGACAGTATATAATCACGGGTTGTATGTACTGGATAGTACAGGTGAGGAGGCATCAAACACTACATCTACTGAATGTGATAGTGTATATTCACGGGTTTATGTACTGCATAGTACAGGTGAGGAGACATATAATACTATATGTACAGAATGTGAGAGTGTATAATCACAAGTTGTATGTACCGTATAGTAAACGTTTTAGGCATCAAACACCATATCTACAGAATGTGAGAGTGTATAATCACGAGTTGTATGTACTGTATAGTACAAGTGAGGAGACATCAAACGCCATATCTAGAGCATGTGAAAGTGTATAATCACGAGTTGTACGTACTGTATAGTACAGATGAGGAGACATCAAACACTATATGTACAGAATGTGAGGGTGTATAATCACGGGTTGTATGTACTGTATAATACAGTTGAGGAGGCATCAAACATTATATGTACAGAATGTGACAGTGTATAATCACAAGTTGTATGTACTGTATAGTACAGGTGAGGAGGCTTCAAACACCATATCTACAGAATGTGAGAGTCGATAATCACGAGTTGTATATACTAAATAGTACAGGTAAGGAGACATCAAAGACCATATCTAGAGCACGTGAGAGTGTATAATCACGAGTTGTATGTACTATATAGTACAGGCGAGGAGGCTGCAAACACCATATCTAGAGCACGTATGAATGTATTATCTCGAGTAGTATGTACTGTATAGTAAAGGTTAGGAGGCATCAAACACCATACCTACAGCATGTGAGAGTGTATAATCACGAGTTGTATGTACTGTATAGTGCAGGTGAGGAGGCAACAAACGCCATACCTACAGAATGTGTGAGTGTATAATCACAAGTTGTATGTACTGTATAGTACAGGTGGGGAGATATCAAACACCATATCTACAGAATGTGTGAGTGTATAATCACGAGTTGTATGTACTGTATAGTACAGGTGAGGAGACATCAACCACTACATCTACAGAATGTGACAGTATATAATCACGGGTTGTATGTACTGGATAGTACAGGTGAGGAGGCATCAAACACTACATCTACAGAATGTGAGAGTGTATATTCACGGGTTGTATGTACTGGATAGTACAGGTGAGGAGGCATCAAACACCATATCGAGAGAATGTGAGAGTATATAATCACAAGTTGTATGTACCGTATAGTAAAAGTTTTAGGCATCAAACACCATATCTACAGAATGTGAGAGTGTATAATCACGAGTTGTATGTACTGTATAGTACAAGTGAGGAGACATCAAACACCATATCTAGAGCATGTGAGAGTGTATAATCACGGGTTGTATGTACTGGATAGTACAGATGAGGAGGCATCAAACACTACATCTACTGAATGTGATAGTGTATATTCACGGGTTGTATGTACTGGATAGTACAGATGAGGAGGCATCAAACACTACATCTACTGAATGTGATAGTGTATAATCACGAGTTGTATGTACTGTATAATACAGATGAGGAGGCATCAAACACTATATGTACAGAATGTGAGAGTGTATAATCACAAGTTGAATGTACTGTATAGTACAGGTGAGGAGACATATAATACTATATGTACAGAATATGAGAGTGTATAATCACAAGTTGTATGTACTGTATAGTACAGGTGAGGAGGCTTCAAACACCATATCTACAGAATGTGAGAGTCGATAATCACGAGTTGTATATACTAAATAGTACGGGTAAGGAGACATCAAAGACCATATCTAGAGCACGTGAGAGTGTATTATAATCACGAGTTGTATGTACTATATAGTACAGGTGAGGAGGCTCCAAACACCATATCTAGAGCATGTCTGAGTGTATAATCACGAGTTGTATGTACTGGATAGTACAGATGAGGAGGCATAAAACAACATATCTACAGCACGTATGAATGTATAATCACGAGTTGTATGTACTGTGTAGTACAGTTGAGGAGACATAAAACAACATATCTACAGCATGTGTGAGTGTATAATTACGAGTTGTATGTACTGTATAGTGCAGGTGAGGAGGCATCAATCGCCTTATCTACAGAATGTGTAAGTGTATAATCACGAGTAGTATGTACTGTATAGTAGAGGTGAGGAGGCATCAAACACCATATCTACAGCATGTGAGAGTGTATAATCCAAAGCAGTCATTTGGAGTTATCCAAGTTATCCAAAGCAGTTATCCAAAGCAATCATTTTATCTAAAAATGTTCCCAAAACTGTGTGGGACATCATAAACAATAAGCAAATAGAACGGAAACAAATTAAAGTTAAAGTTGGGGAAAGACTTGTAGACGATTCGACCGATGTGGCAAACGAGTTTAATAGATTCTTCGCGTCTGTTGCTTTTGAGCTCGGCGCCTGTCATTCACCTCCACAAGAAACCCCTATGCGTATACGGAGCCCAGTTACATCAATGGTACTGGCTCCGGTAGTTGAGGAAGAGGTCGAGAAAATTATTCAGCAGCTCCCAGCCAAAAAATCAAACGATATATATTTAATGTCCGTGTGGCTCACTAAAAAGTTTGCGAAACAGATCATTACACCATTGACGCAATTGATAAATTCATCTTTCGAAAATGGAGTTTTTCCCTCACTCCTTAAAGTTGCAAAAGTATGTCCAATTTTAAAGAAAAATGATCCTTATTCCATAAACAATTACAGGCCTGTCTCAATTTTGCCAGTTTTAAGCAAAGTATTCGAAAAACTCTTTTTAATTAGAATGGTGCAGTTTCTAAACAGACACAACCTTCTATCTGACAACCAATTTGGTTTCAGAAAAAACAAATCGACAGTAGACGCTGTTGTGAGTCTAGTCGAGAAGGTTGTTGAGGGATTAGAAGATCGAGATTACACACTTAGTGTATTTCTCGACTTATCAAAAGCTTTCGATTGTGTTGACCACTCTAAGCTGCTTGACAAACTTGAATTTTATGGTATAAGAGGAGTGCCGCTCAAGTGGCTTCACTCTTTTCTGAACAACCGATTCCAAGTTGTCCAAATTTCAGACAAATTCTCTGAACCAATAGAGCTGAGATACGGAGTTCCTCAGGGCTCAATAATCAGCCCGATTCTTTTTCTCATCTATGTCAACGACATAGGGTCATCGCTAATGCATGGGCAACTCATTCAGTACGCAGATGACACGACCCTTTTATTCAGAAACAAATTAACACCGATCCTTGAACAACAAGCTTTTTTTGATTTAAACAATTGTGTCCAATATTTCAACAGTCTCAATCTTGAAGTAAACCCCTCAAAATGTAATGTTTTGTCATTTTCGTTGCGACCATATGATGACATGGAGAGACCACTCATTTGGCTGGCAGATAAACGGTTAGATGAGACTGTTAGTTCAAAATTCTTGGGAATACACCTGGATCGAGGGTTGACCTGGAATTCGCACATGGACCATATTTGCTCCAAATTGTCCTCAGGCATTTATGTTTTGAGAACGTTAGCAAAATTCTGCCCAATTCAAGTTCTAATGACGGCCTATTACGGTTTGATTTACCCCCATCTCACCTACGGTGTGGTGCTGTGGGGAGCTTCTGCAAACAATCAGTTTAGCAGAGCATTTAAATTGCAAAAACAAGCGGTTCGCATTGTTGCACAATTAAAGTTCAGAGAAACCTGCAAAGAAACATTTAAAAAATTGCAACTGTTGACATTGCCTAGCCTTTACATACTGGAGACAACCCTATTTAGCATATCCAAAAGCGTTATGACAAGTGGTCGGGACATACATACACACGACACAAGAGGCAGAAACAACTACCGAACTGGGAATCACAGGACGGTAGTCCACGAACGCTTGCCCTCACACGCAGGTGTTCGTTTTGTCAACAAGTTGCCGGATTCATGTAAGAATGCCCCAACGCTCAAGGCGTTAAAAACTCGTCTCAAACGCTGTTTAGCGTCTCATGCATTTTATAGTGTGGACGAGTTTATGGCATACAACTGGGAGACCGCATAATCAGAAGACTGACAACCGGTGTCGGAAGTGGGGATTTGGTATGAGTGACTATGAGTGCAACAGTAAATGATGTATGTTTTGACAGAGGCTTTTATGTGGGATGTATGTTTTAGATTTTTATATAGGGATGACGTTTGCTATACATTTTTGTAATGTCATTGCAAATAAATATTTGATTTGATTTGATTTGATAATCACGAGTTGTATGTACTGTATAGTGCAGGTGAGGAGGCATCAAACGCCATACCTACAGAATGAGTGAGTGTATAATCACGAGTTGTATGTACTGTATAGTACAGGTGAGGAGATATCAAACACCATATCTACAGAATGTGTGAGTGTATAATCACGAGTTGTATGTTCTGTATAGTACAAGTGAGGAGACATCAAACACCATATCTAGAGCATGTGAGAGTGTATAATCACGAGTTGTACGTACTGTATAGTACAGGTGAGGAGGCATCAAACACTATATCTACAGAATGTGAGAGTGTATAATCACGAGTTGTATGTACTGTATAGTACAAGTGAGGAGACATCAAACACTATATCTAGAGTATGTGAGAGTGTATAATCAGGGGTTGTATGTACTGGATAGTACAGGTGAGGAGGCATCAAACACTACATCTACTGAATGTGATAGTGTATAATCACGAGTTGTATGTACTGTATAACACAGTTGAGGAGGCATAAAACACTATATTTTTTATTTTATTTTTTTTATTTTTATTTTTACACTTGTCACAAACACCCTAAAACAGAACAACTGTGATAGGTAGATGACTTGTCAATAGTACATTACAAGATCAGCATAATTACACAAAGAATTTCAACACAAATAATATACCTTATATGTTACAAAGTTAGCAAAACGTCAATAGCTATGAGCAAAAATAGTAATTTAGGACATATGTCAATAATTAGTCATAGTTAATGTATAGATCACAAGTTACCTGTCACGTACTCTTCAACATCATAAAAAAAGTGTGTGCTTATATATTCGTACAGGCGCTTGCGAAAGGGTGCCAATTCATGAATATTTTGCAATTCTTGAGGAAGACAATTATATAATTTAATGCACGAATAGTAGGGAGATTTTTCAAAGAAAGCTGTGCGGTGGATCGGATATTGCAAAATAGAGGTGTGTCTTGTTGAATAGGAGTGAATGTGGTTCTTTATAAAAAATAGATTATAGTGAGATTTTACGTACAAGGGACTCTGATAGATATATATTGAGGGTAGAGGAAATATTTTAAGTTTCTTGAACAGTTCTCAGCAAGGGTGATTAAAAGGAGATTTAGTTATTAACCTAATTATTTTTTTCTGCATTCTGAAGACTCTCACTGAATCAGAGGAACCTCCCCAAAAAATGATCCCATATGAAACAATGGAATGAACGTAAGCAAAGTAGACTTGTTTTAGGGTAAATAGGTCAACAAAACGTGAAAGTGTTAAGATAGCATAATGGGCCTTGCTTAGTCTAGAGAGTAATTTGTTAATATGCTGACGGAATGTAAGACAAGAGTCAATTTCAATGCCTAAGAATTTAGCTGATGGAACTATGTTGTATTGACGCAGATAAAGTGTTGTCTTAATTTGGGGGCAGGATCTGTTATTGATGTGGAAATTTATAAACTGTGTTTTATTAGAATTTAAATGGAGGCCATTTGCAGAAAACCATTTGTTTAAGAGATTTAATTCCTCACACAGGTGTTTTGAAAGAATACTCCCATTTTTATCTGAAACAACCATTGAGGTGTCGTCAGCATATAGAAATGTTTTCCCCCTAGATGTAATTTCGGGGAGATCATTCACAAAAATTAGGAAGAGTAGCGGCCCCAAAATTGAACCCTGAGGCACCCCTTCATGCACCCTACAAAACCCACTTTTGACAGAATCAATCGCAACACACTGTTCACGATTTATTAAATAGGAGGCAAACCAATTTAGTGCAACGTCCCGGATACCATAGCACCATAACTTTCCAATCAGGACGTTGTGATTAACGGAATCAAACGCCTTGGACAGGTCGCAAAAAACACCAACAGTGCACAGCGACCCCATCCACGGCGTCCGACACTGCCGATAAAAGCTCGAAGATAGCATCAGTTGTTGTTTTACCTTTTAAGAACCCAAATTGATGGTGGTGAAAGATGTTGTTTTTTTTCAAGAAAGTTGTAAAGTCTGTCAAAAACAACTCGCTCAAAAACCTTAGAAAAAGTTGAAAGTAGAGAAATAGGTCGGAAGTTATCTAACTCGGAAATGTTAGGGTTCTTTTGTATTGGTTTAATGATTGAAATTTTTAATAGTTCTGGAAAGACGCCCAGAACTATTAAAAATTTCAATCATAAACCAATACAAAAGAACCAAATCATTTCCAAGTTAGATAACTTCCGACCTATTTCACTACTTTCAATATCACTGTACGTGTATGGGTGGGTGGGTGGGTCAATATCACTGTACGTGTATGGATGGGCGGGTGGGTCAATAACACTGTACGTGTATGGGTGGGCGGGTGGGTCAATATCACTGTACGTGTATAGGTGGGTGGTTGGGTCAATATCACTGTACGTGTACGGGTGGGTGGGAGGGTCAATATCAATGTACGTGTACGGGTGGGCGGGTGGGCTAATACCAACGTACGTGTACGGGGGTGCGGGTGGGTCAATATCACTGTACGTGTATGGGTGGGCGGGTGGGTCAATATCACTGTACGTGTATGGGTGGACGTATATGTACAGAACGTGAGAGTGTATAATCACAAGTTGTATGTACAGTATAGTACAGGTGAGGAGGCATCAAACACTATATGTACAGAATGTTAGAGTGTATAATCACGAGTTGTATGTACAGTATTGTACAGGTGAGGAGGCATCAAACACTATATGTACAGAACGTGAGAGTGTATAATCATAAGTTGAATGTACTGTATAGTACAGGTGAGGAGACATAAAACACTATATGTACAGAATGTGAGAGTGTATAATCACAAGTTGTATGTACTGTATAGTACAGGTGAGGAGGCATCAAACACTATATGTACAGAATGTGAGCGTGTATAATCACAAGTTGTATGTACTGTATAGTACAGGTGAGGAGGTATCAAACACTATATGTACAGAATGTGAGAGTGTATAATCACGGGTTGTATTTACTGTCTAGTACAGGTGAGGAGGCATCAAACACTATATGTACAGAATATGAGAGTGTATAATCACAAGTTGTATGTACTGTATAGTACAGATGAGGAGGCATCAAACACTATATGTACAGAATGTGAGGGTGTATAATCACGGGTTGTATGTACTGTATAGTACAGGTGAGGAGGCATCAAACACTATATGTACAGAATGTGAGAGTGTATAATCACAAGTTGAATGTACTGTATAGTACAGGTGAGGAGACATAAAACACTATATGTACAGAATGTGAGAATGTATAATCACAAGTTGTATGTACTGTATAGTACAGGTGAGGAGGCATCAAACACTATATGTACAGAATGTGAGAGTGTATAATCACAAGTTGTATGTACTGTATAGTACAGGTGAGGAGGTATCAAACACTATATGTACAGAATGTGAGAGTGTATAATCACGGGTTGTATGTACCGTATAGTAAAGGTTTTGAGGCATCAAACACCATATCTCCAGAATGTGAGAGTGTATAGTCACGAGTTGTATGTACTGTATAGTACAGGTGAGGAGACATCAAACGCCTTATCTAGAGCATATGAGAGTGTTTAATCACGAGTTGTATGTACTGTATAGTACAGGTGAGGAGGCATTAAACACCATATCGACAGAATGTGAGAGTGTATAATCACGAGGCTTTTGTACTGTATAGTAGGCTATATGTGAGGAGGCTTCAAACACCAGATCTAGAGCATGTGTGAATGTATAATCACGAGTTGTAAGTACTGTATTGTAAAAGTTATGAGGCATCAAACACCATATCTACAGCATGTCAGAGTGTATAATCACGAGTGGTATGTACTGTATAGTACAAGTAAGGAGGCATGAAACACCATATCTACAGGTTGTGAGAGTGTATAATCACGAATTGTAAGTACTGTATAGTACACGTGAGGAGGCATCAAACATCATAAATACACTATGTGAGAGTGTATAATCACTAGTTTTATTTACTTCTCTTCTTCTATTACGAGAAGTAATTTGCACAGCTGATGCAGCTCTCGAAAAGTCGAAGGAACACCAGCAAAAACCAATCTGCACCGTTCTTCGGGAGAAATGCCATCCAGGATGACACGAACGGTGTCAGCTTCAGAAAGGGTGAGGCGCAACGCTTGACGAGCTTCCTTGACTGAAGAGACATAGGCTGCCAGAGACTCGCCCCTACCCTGCGACCGATAAAATCTGTCCATTACCATCCTCTCCCTGAGTCGAATGGGAAGAAACGATGAAAGTAACTCTCGATGGAACGAGTCCACCGAGGCATCACTGGCCAAGACAGAACTCAGCAACTCCCCAACGGGACCTCTACAATAAGGGAAAACCAGACGAAGCAAGTCCCCAGCCTGCATGCCGGGCATCTCACTAAGTCTGAGAAAGGCCACCAGAAACTTAAGAAGCTCCTCAGGATCCATCCCATCGATCACAGGGAGATTCTGGATCATGGGCGTGAGAGGGTTAGGCAGCTTGTGGTAGCTCAGCTGCAGAAGAGCAGGTGAACCCAAAGAAGCAGACGGAACGGCAGCTGGAGCCGAACCACAAGCATGTATACAGCAAGCCAGCAAGCTGACATATATACAGCATGTCAGAGTGTATAATTACGAGTTGTAAGTACTGTATAGTAAAAGTTATGAGGCATCAAGTACTGTATAGTAAAAGTTATGAGGCATCAAACACCAAATCTACAGCATGTCAGAGTGTATAATCACGAGTTGTAATAACTGTATAGTAAAAGTTATGAGGCATCAAGTACTGTATAGTAAAAGTTATGAGGCATCAAACACCAAATCTACAGCATGTCAGAGTGTATAATCACGAGTGGTATGTACTGTATAGTACAAGTAAGGAGGCATGAAACACCATATCTACAGGTTGTGAGAGTGTATAATCACGAATTGTAAGTACTGTATAGTACACGTGAGGAGGCATCAAACATCATAAATACACTATGTGAGAGTGTATAATCACTAGTTTTATTTACTTCTCTTCTTCTATTACGAGAAGTAATTTGGGACACGAAAGTATAATTCTGAGACAGACAAGACTGTAAACATGAATTTAGTGATAACATACTCCAAAGTGAGGTTGTGGTGTTCGCGAAGATTTCTATTAGTTTTAGTTCACCTAACAGATCGAAGAAAGGCGTAACATGATGACCTCGTCGTAAATTGAATATGAAACTGATGCAGTAATTCTGTGCACGTTGCAATCTGTCCGATAGCTTAACAGTCTTGTCTTTAGATACAACATTGCAGTAGTTGGTGAGGTAGCATAGTCTTCACCAACAACGCATTAACAATAAAAGGGAAAAAATATAGCGAACGTCTTATAATGTGAATATAAGCAAAGCAAAGACTCTTGTAAACTTTTGAGGTTTACTTAACTGCTACACGTTTGCATAATATTCCCTCATAATTAATAATAATAATAATTAAAATAAGTATTAACATTAAAAATGAGACAGAGGTTTTATTACAACAGGAAATACGGTACAGGAAGTGGAGTTGGTAATATTTGAGTAGAACATCCGGAGAGTATGAACTCAGAAAGCAAGGGATCGGTGTCAGGGAAGCAGGATCAGCACTGTACACAGGATGACCAGAATAATAAAATTTTAGACTCACCATAGCCTGATGAACGCTGATGCGGCGGAGAAGCTCGGTAGGTGCCGCCCATCACGAAAACGGGCCTATAGGGTGATCCGTAATAGAACCACGAATAATAATTGGTTCTTCCGAAATTGTAGGTGTGTCTAGTGAGTGGCAGGGGGAATGAGATACAGGGAAGGAGTTGGGAAAGAAAAGGGGAGGCTGAGGAGAGTTCGGCAAGTGATATGACTTCGGGAAATAGACCAATAGGGAGGACTAGCACCGAGAGGTCCAACTACCTAGACTTTGTCAACCCGCCCTGCAGAGAGCAAACACGGGACGAACTAGGAGGAGGACTTGGAGCCACGGTCCAACCCCTTGCGATATCAAACCCCGGAGGACTTCACGAGCGGCCAACCTGAACCTGAGGGACAAGCGGACGCCGAATCCACTACGGCCCGTGGACACTACCTGCAGGAGACATAGAGTCCAGGGGTATGTTAAAATTTGTTTAACACCTCCAGGGTTTAAGGGAAACTAAAATATAAATTTGGTAGATGAAAGGAAATTTTGAAAGGGCGTTCAATTACGTTTTCCCTACACCAAAGCGTAAGCCGACAGGCAGTACATTAATCATATGAGAAGCTAATAATAATCGTAATTTAATAAGAAAATATAATTCACTGTTTGAGAGAATTGAGTCTGGTATAAGTTAATATGTTGAGATTATTAGTTTAAATACGTAAATACATATAAATACGTAAATCCATGTAATTGATCATTGTCCGTATAAATGGTTGTTTTGAGTTGGTATATATATATATATATATATATATATATATATATATATATATATATATATATATATATAGTAAATGAGTAAATATTGCGTTGAATATATAAACCATAATTATTGGATAATTCTTGGGAAGAATAAAGGATAGCAACTAGGGCCATTTGAATATTTGGCTTATCTCTTGAAAACATTTGAAAAATAATGTAACTAAAATCGTATGGTAAATTGATTAGGTTGTCATAGTTAGTAAGGTTGATATATTATTGTTTGATTGTCAATTTTTATTGGAAATAATTGATTGATTATTCTTGAGTATAGCTTGTTAGTGGATGTATAATTTTCACTTGTTGTATATTATACAATGCATCAATTGTATAATTAGTGGTGGAGAATGTAATGATGATTGCTGTGAATTAAAGTATGTCCCTAATGTAAAATATTTAGGAATTATATTAGATGAAAAGATAAATTGGAAAGATCACATAACAAATATCAAAAATAAAATAAATAATACAATCAGACTCTTTTATTACATTCGAAGTATGTGTAGTGACAGTTTATTGAGATCATTGTATTTCATTAGTTCATAGCAGATTAGAATACGGGGTTGTATGTTGGGGAGGTACATATTTCTCTAACCTAAAACCTATAATCACAGTTCAGAAACATTTTATGAGAATAATAACAAAAAGTAATCGCTTCGAACATTCATTTCCAATTTTTTGTTCGTTGAAAATTCTTCCAGTACGATATATTTATGTATATAAGGTGCTAAAAATATTTTTCTTAAGAAGTAGAAATTGTAGGGAAAATAATGAGTATACAACCAAGCTGCGTAGTAATAGAAATGTGTCCGTACCGAAGCCAACCAATTCATATTTTACAAAATCATTTAATTTCTTAGCACCTACATTATTTAATAAATTACCAAACAACATGAAAGATATAATTAATATACATGTTTTTCTAAAAGAATTAAAGCTATGGCTATTCACCATTCAGAATATTGAAGAATTTTTGTTTTATATATGTATTTAATTGTATTCAGTTTTGCCTTGTTACTCAATATTATTATAAATCTCACTTGTTTTATTTAGTATGATAAATGCTCTCAAAAAAATGTTAATTTGTTTTTTGAAATTTTATTGTAATGTACAATTTATTATAATTTTAGTAGTTTGGAAGATTAATATTCAATACTGATGTATGTATGTGTATATATATATATATATATATATATATATATATATATATATATTGATTATACTCAATAAATATAAGAATAGTTATATTATATTATATAGTACTTGTAGATATTGTAATATTGTAGATGTAATATTGTAATATATTATATTATATAGTACTTGTAAATATTGTAGATGCCGTTTGAAAAATATTTCAATTGTCGAATTTTAAAAAAGCCTTTAACTTTACCAACGAAATATTGTAGTAAGTAAATGTATATGTATATATTTGGGAAATAAATTTCTTTCTTTCATTCTTTCTTTGTTAGTGTAGACGGTTTACACGTATAATACTTATTTAGTTGATTCTTAATGTGACGTTTATATAATTATTTAGAGGATTGTGATTTAATAGTATAGGAGGTTGCTGTCGCTTGTTGTAAATAATATTCTCGAAATTATTGAAGCCAATGTTAATAGTAATTTGATTGAAGATTTATAAAACGAATAATTTGTATTGTCTATCATTGGACGAGAAGGGTATATTAAAGGAGGTGTATAGTGTAAAATAGGATAAGATAATTGTAATATTTTGGAAGGGATTGTCAAGATGATATACTGTAATAATAAATTTGTGTTGTACTTTCACCAGTGTCAATAGTTATCCCAGGTCCTAGTTTCCTACGTTAAGCGAGACATTAAGTTTAAAATTATTTCTCATTACTTATGTAACAGTCATTTGTGATTTAACATTTTTTTAACACTTTGAGTTTTGGAGGAAGTAAGAGGTTTACATGGTGGAGAGAGTTTACATAGTAGAGGCGCCGGGCAACTCCAGACCTAACCAGCCCACCTGACCCTGAGGGACAAGCGGACGCCGAATCCACTACGGCCCGTGGACACTACCTGCAGGAGACATAGAGTCCAGGGGTACCAGGGGTGTGTTAAAATTTGTTTAATTTTTATTATTATTATTATTAATTATGAGGGAATCTTATGCAAACGTGTAGCAGTTAAGTAAACCTCAAAGGTTTACACTCTGTTGCATATTGCTAGGGTTACCATACACAACATGTCCATACTGATGTCCATCTTAGTAAAATATGGTCATCAGATACATTTGGGGGTTGTGGAGGGGGATTTTAATGAGTGAAGAATTTTACTGTCATATGAATTTTATAGCATGCAATTTGGGTTGTTAAATTTGGAATATAATATTAACAATTTTGTGATATATATTACTATATTTATTTAAGATTCCAGAGCAATACAATATTAACAATCCTTTTTACGTTAAATGTAAAACGTTAAATGTTTTACGTTAAAAATTGCATAACCAATAAATTGTCATAAATCTCCTTGAAAATGCGTCACTTGAACTGGCTGAAGGGTGAAGGCTGAAACCAGTCATACTTTTCAGAAGAGATTACTTTTTCAATTAAATGATGGCTTCGAAAAATTCAGCACATGACATGTCACTGTTAAATTTGATGTTCAGAATAGCATTGAAGATTGTCCAAAGTAATACATGTTTGTCTTTTTTACAATAATAAATATTTAAAATATGTTTTTAATATTAACGGAACGAAATCAGACATCTTCCCAGTTTTTCTTTTTACAGTACTAACACGGACACTGAATGTAAAATACAAACCGTCCGTACAAAATACGGACGTATGGCAACCCTACATATTGTAGTAACTCGTTCTACGTGAAGGCCAAGGTTTATGACCCTGTCACAGTATTCCAGTTCATTGTTATTGAGTTTTACTCTTGGAAAAGCATTTACGTCAATTTGTGTAGGAAGCCGTTGCGTACCTAATTCATCGTTTGAGTTTTAGTCTCGTTCAGTCTCAGGCCATCTTTCTGAGCCCAAAGGGCGATTGAGGAATTATTAGCGTTTATCAACGATACAGAAGAATTCACATCTTTGATAGGGAAGTAAAAGTAGATTCGTGAGTCATTTTTGTAACGAGTGAAACCTTTTGGGTTTAAAATTACGTAAGTGAATATTGTATGAGGAAGGAAATGTTATTGTGAGGAAAGATTTCCGAGAACTCCTACTAACATTGTAACCATTGTCTATGAAAATTTATATCGACAAAATGTTACAATTGTTGAACAATTAATTCCTGACTATGATAATTTAGATTGATTTTAATGTTCATCCAGCATTTTTATGATACAAAGGTCATAAAACAAACAAGACGCATGCTTTATATATCTTCTTTAAAAAGTGTTTACTTTTTTTTGAGAATTTTTGCCGGAATTTTCAGGCCAAGAAATATAGACCAAATTTCGGTTTGGATGTTGGAAATTCTAATATCCTTCATCCGCTCGCGCGGAGTAGAGTAGCACTGCCGCTCGCGTGGCGGCGATCTGCCGCCGGGTATAAATGAACATACATTTATTCTTAAAGGTTTTTATAAATAAAACAACATAACTATGGATTAAAAACAAATATATATTTCTGCTAATACTACTAAATAAAACTTATAAAAGCACATTATTAATTATGAAATGTTATATTTATATATGACATATATGACATGCTTCAATCAATCTGTTCAACATTTTCTTCACAAGTGTTGCATGTAATATTGCAGTGGGTCTTACATACATACTTTCCACAATCCTTACACACAAGTTGCGTTCTATGATTTTTTTAGACCCACATATGTAACAAATTGCTCCTTGGTTTCGCTGATCTACTCTAGGTGGCTGATCTGCGTCTCGTTGAGCTGGGGCTTCTTTGTACTCTTCCAAGAATATACTTATATCTTTAGGAAGATTTTTCAATTTCGAACGTTCCACAAGATTTTCCTTCGTGAGAGCTAAAGATAACTCGTAGATATAATTTCTTCTGTTGAAGTTACAAAAAGGATTGTTGAATTGAAATATTCTCATCGAGTTGATTCCTGATATGTCAAGTAAGCGATAAAAAAGACACATAGGCCATCTTTGTGTTCTTCTTGATGTGGTTATCCTGGAACACATTAAGTCAACCACATCGACTCCTCCCTTTGTGACATTATAATCCGCAATCTGGATTGGTTTTCCGGTTTGTTCATCAAGTTTGTCCTCATCATGCATAGTGGATAATACCAAAACACATTTTTTCTTTTTAGTAACAAGAGAGACCAATGATTTATCGTCCTGGCAGGCAAACTTATAACTTCCAGGAACGCTGTCTTTACCTGTAGTTACTAGTTCAGGAGGTATTTCTCTTTTGTCTTTTCTTAATGTTCCCAAAAACGTGATTCCAATACGAAGTAAGTGCACAGATAGTTGGTAGCTACTAAAATAATTGTCTGTAGTCAGGTTTCTGTGTGATTTTTTTTATGGGATCAATCAATCTTGTAACTATGTCAAAAGGCTTGTTTGAACATTCGTATGGTCCTGGTTTTTGTGTCCCACAATACAGCTCTAAGTTATACGTGTAATATGTTTGTGCATCACATAAAGCATACAACTTGAGGCCGTATTTGGCTGGTTTTTTGGCAATGTACTGGATAAAACCACACCGACCCCTAAATGCAACAAGCATCTCATCTATGGTAGGGAATTCACCTAGACTGTAAGATGTTTGAAAATTATGAACAACCTTACTTAGAAAGTCTCGTATAGGTGCTAACTTATCATTGGAAATTCTAAGTTCCCTGGAATTCACGTCATCTAATATCAGGGATCTAAGGAGGAATCTAAAGCGGTTTTCGCTAAAATTAGCTCTCAATACCATCAAACCCGTTCCGTTCGTACAAAAAAAGCTCTCTTATGTCTGCACGATTTCCCCTTTTTATAGCCATCAAGAACAGTGCACCGAATATAGCTAATATTTCAGCCCTATTTGTGAGTCTGTAGTCTCTTTCTCGAACCTTATTATCTGTAATATTTTCTCTGTCAACTCTTTTTTTATCTATGTAAATATTAGTAAACCTTACAATATCATCAATAATTTCAGTCGTAATAATTTGTTGGAAACATTCTAAATGGGTTTTACAGTTACGAGCTTGGCCTTTCGGGCCTGCAATAGTTTTGATGATATTTTTAGACTTACGGTAGTTTTAGATGCTAGTGCTACAGTTTTATTTGACCACATTGTCTCACCATCTTTTCCAATGTAGAATCTCAATCCATCAAAGTCTTCTTCAGCAATACTGCCACTGTCATCTCCATCAGAGTCTCTCCAATTCAGAGTCACTTTCATGTTCATCCATTTCGATGTATTGTTCAACAAAGTCGATGTCATCCAAAGTGTCGATTCCATCGTCTTCGTCATCATCTTCCTCCCTCTCAATATCTTCTAACATTTGGTTTATGAGGTAGGGCGATTCGAATAAGCCCTAAAACAATACAATAATGATAGTAGCTGGACATGTAATAATTTATGAAACACGTTGCAAAACAAAAATTAGTATAGAAGTGGCAATAGAATCAAATTTGTGATACACCCTCAGATACAAAATATGGACTTAAAAAAAAAAAAAATATACATGTTATAAAAGATAAGGATACGTTAACATTTTAATTTCGATACCATTTTACTGAAAATATATAATAAATATATACTTACATTTTCTAAACAGAAGTAAAAGCGTGGAACACTAGCGCTCGCAAGGCGGCAGACAGCCGCCCATCTAGACAGAGTCAACTACAAACACGTACTGAGGCGGAAATGGGAGGGGTAGCGGTTATTCTTGGTACTGACCAGTTAGAGGGAAGGGGCAGGAAGGAATACGTCGAATTTCAGTGAGTTTAGTGACCTTTAAATATAAGTTTTATGCTAAAAAGTGAGCAAGGCGGCAGTTTGCCGGCCACGCGAGCGGATGAGGGATATCCCGAATCGATTGTATGTGTAGTTTTATATTATGAGAAGAAGAAATTTTGTAAGCATCGTAAGTAAGCGAAATATCCATTGTTGGGCTAACACTGACCAAACACAAACGGCCTATGAAAGTTCTATTAGCTTCAATACTAATTTATACAGTGATGAATTTACAGTAAACTGTAATCGACAATCACTTAGTTACATAACATTTTATCTAGTATTTTTTAGAAGAGGGCTCTCACTCTTGAAAAATTCTTTAAAATGGGCGAATAGGAAACTTGTAGTTTAGGTAAGGTCAGGCTATTTCTATAGCACATTTTTCTTTTAGGATGTGACTCATTAGAATTTGTCAATAAATAACAAATTCAAACCTATTTATCTATATGATTCAACGACATGTTCACTCGTCACACTTCACTTAATTACACGCAATCACTTAATTACACGCAAGCCAAATATATTCATAGGCTAATATGGACATAGTTCGAGTTTTAGTTTCGTTCAGTCTCAGGCATGAATGTTGGTTTTAATTCTATAAAAACAATGTTATTTTCGAACCGAACATACGAACAGTCATCTCATGATACTGTATTATTGTTGACCAAACTACAGTACTTACTTTGCCAGGAGAGCCAGTCCACGATCGTTGGGACACACCCACTTGTCTTTACGACCACTGTCCAAGTCGACCATCCTTTAACCATTCAGTGCATTTCAGGAACTGAAATAGAGCAGATAGTAGAACATTTCTTTATTAAAAAAATATATATATTTTTAAAATGTACACTTAAATCAAATCAAATAAATATTTATTTCTTGTAAAATTATGAAATATATAAAACATGAAACCATAAACAGTAGGCCTATATGAAATAATGCACCCTACAATGGGCATGTGCCTGTGCGTGGTACAGAGTCTTACTGGATGGTTTTAAGAGAAATGAAATATTTAAATATGATGTACAAATAATAATATATTTATAATAAAAGGGTTAGGGTTAGGATAACATTAAATTTAGAGTTAAGGTTTAAGCTATTTATGTTTTTATATTAGTGTTTATATTTTGAAGAATTGGGATTTTTTATTTTAAATTAATATTATTTGCTCATGCGCATATTAAGATTTATTTGAAAAGAAGGAACCTCTAAAACAGGCATTGCCTTAGGAGGTCCTAGTATTTTCTTGAAATATGTAATTTATGAAAGGTTTTGTTCTAGTAGTATAAGTTTTATTTTGTTAACAGAGAATTAAGAAGAAACCTTTTTATGTTTGAATGTAATTATATGTATTTTATGTATATATTTCGAGAAAATAAATATATTCTTATTCTTATTCTTTATTAAAATTATAATAAATTAAAATTAATTTTATATCCAAACAGCTTTTTAAGCGACTTAACAATTACAGGAAAATAATTATAAATACAATATAAAAAGTAAAAGAAACAATAATTCTTATACAGCAAACAAATGATGTGATATTTTACCTTGAGAGTCTGCAGGGGCTGTCGGCCATGTTGGTTACCATAAGAAAATTTTATTTTCGAACTGGACATATCCAAACCAAATAGTTATTTTTAAACGAATTTTCCCCAAACAAACTGTATTTGATCAAGAATGATATTGCACGTTGGAATTGCGTTGCAAATTCCTAATTAGTTTTATAGAAAAAAGTATACAAGATATTTAGGTTGAATTTTTTATTTTCACCTATTTTTCAAAACTAGACGTATGTATTGAAAATATCAAAAGCGAACCCAAAGCTCAATAGTTTAAAGTACACCTCATACACAACTATTTATTAATAAATAACTACAGTATATAGATTCACAAATAAAATTGTTGTTAAGGGATTAAAACCAACATGGCCGAAAGCCTCGCAGACTCTTAACCTTAACAATTACAAGAAAATAATTATAAAAATAAAACATAAAAAGTTAAAGAACAAATAATTCCTACGCAGCAAACTAACTAATTTTTTTATATTTTTCATTAAAATCATTCACCCTTTCAATTATTTTTATCGCTAACCTGTCCACAAGAAACAGGCCCGAGACTTAGACAGATCCTGCCATGAACATCCGCTCAAAGTAATATGTCTCAATAACGCCAGGAACCGGGGTTGGTTGGAGATAGAAACTCTATGGACAGGAATAGAACTCCAAGGATTACAAGCTGTTATGGTGAATGGTCATATAGTGCAGTTCTATGACAAGGCGTGGGCGGAATAATGAACCACAGCTAGAACAACAGGTATTTCTTTGAGAAACATTGTCAGAGAAAATTGTGAGAGTTCTTGCATCTATACAAAAGGTAAATAAAAAATTTAAATGTTTCTTCAATCAGCAAATTTAAAAACTTTCTAAAGGATAAAGTAAAGAGTTGTCAACATTTTTCCTCAAATCAAAAGCAACGAACTGACAATATGGACACGTTGCGGTCGATCACAAAGGGACACAGTCGAGTCGTATTGTTGACAACAGAGTTGCAGTAAGTAAAGTGAGGGAAAATATTATTATATCAAAATGACCCGAAGGCTCTTTACCTTACTGAAAACGGAAATAACTTATTCATTTACAAACCTATTTTGTACATTGTTAGAATTGACATCTTTAGCACATGACTAATTATGATAGGCTTTGAATTATTACTTTTTAAATTGAGATCATTTTTATTTTTTATTCTAATAGGCTTATGTTTCATCTAAGTTATGAAATATTTTACTTTTCTTTTATCTATATGATATGACATATGTCAGAAGGTTAATGACGCTATTATTATGAAAAGCACTAACTACTTTATAGTGAATAAAAAAATTATTTTTAGTTTGAGTTTAAATGACATTATTCAACACGTTTACACTGCCATTTATTGTAGGCCTAAGTATGTTCAAGTGTATTTGGAGATCGTCAGCACACATCTCATATTTATAGTAAGAAAAAAAGAATTTATATAACTGATATGGTAAATAGAAGAGGGCCAAATATCGAACCTTGAGGCACTCCACTAGTAGTAACTGGTTTCCATCCTCAGTGATGGGTGCTAACACTATGAATTATTCTGGTATATGTTTTGGCGTAGGGAAAATTTGAGGCTGGTATGACCGAGGCTACTGCTGACTGGCAATATTAGCATACAATCTGTTAAATTTGTCAGCAACCCCCCCCCCCCCCATAGGTGAAAAATTGTCCTCTAATTTTAATATGTTTCCCTGTTTGTTTTTACTATTACTATTAATGATATCTTTACAAAACTTTTGTGCAGATAATTGCTTTTGAGACAACATCCTTTTTCACCCCTATGAAGAAGCTAATAACCCTTTTATATTTATGTTTGTGGTATTCTTATTAATTTTATATAGACTAGTTTAACAATTTAATAGTAATAAAATTACTAACCTTTCTCTATATACTAACCACAAATAAATTTATTTAATCATTTTATTTATTACTTTGAAATCTTTTGAAATTGAGAATGATTTAGTTTCAATTTTACTGGGTCTAAAATAATTCCAGCCTAGACAGTGTTATTTCTAGTAGGAATATGAATAAGTTAAAGCCTTTCATTTTTAAACTATTTATATCGAGCTAATGATATAAAATTTTTTTCAACAATGTACAAAATGTTTGTCTAAAGGAGCAAACTATACCAAGAGCTTTGGGGTCACTTGAACAGAACAAACTTCCTCTTAGTACAAGCAGGTATCATCAAAGGCCTAAAATTGAACAAACAAGCAGCTCACTAAAAGAATTGTTCAAATACTAAATACAATTGTAAGTTAACAAATTAGGTTCAGTTAAACGTTAGAAAAAAATTTAAGGAAGTCAATATTTTTAGTGTTTTTCCATATGCTATTTATATAAATCCTTTTATATAAATCTTTGTATAAAACATGTTTATACAATGCACATTTCAGCGTGTGTGAAGAACAATTCAATTTCACAAATGCACCCTTATATCTCCAAACCTTTGAAATAAGTTTCGGGTTGGAGCACAAATATCTCCACTGCTACATTTTGTATTTTAATCGCTGCTCGAAATTGAGTGGAGCGTGTGTCAGGATATTGCGTTCAACTAGCGGCTCTACTGCACAGCAATTTGTGTAAAGGCACTGATTGGCACCACCACATCCCGCACTGATCATAAAACCTGACAGCACGTCGGGAGAGAAATATTGTACTTGGAATGCCTTGCTTGACAAATCAACAAGATTGGAAGGAACGTTATTGTGACAGTTTTCCTGACTTGTAAAAAATCTCAGACTATATTGCATGTCTTTCTAACCAAGGGAAAATGTAAGAATAGTTATAGTAAGAAATAACGCGCTATAATTACTGTTTAGACGGGTTAAACGTGATTAGTGTTGCTAATTCGAAAACGAATATCTTACACTTAGTTACTAAAATATTAACTATATCAAAACTGTTATGGTATAAATCATTTTCTTCAGAGATTTCAATACACCGAGATAAAATTAGATCTACAATACATTAGGTAGTGTGTCAACATTTAACCATTACATTTACGATACTACCGTATTTGTTAAGTTAGAGCCAGATCTACAGTCAACTCTGGAGCTTTGTAGAGAACATGTTTTATACAAACTATCTTGTCTCCTTTGTATGATAATAATTTCTCAATTCAGGTCCAAGTAGGTGCAGCCTGAATTGAGTGAGTAGTTTTATGTGGAACCAACCGCCATGATTAGGTTAGGTGGGAGATACGTAAATAGTTGTAACTGTAAGTAGGTGGGTGGTATACAGTCATGAGAAGGGCGGGTGGGAGATACGTAAGCAGTTGTAACTGTAAGTAGGTGGGTAGTATACAGTCATGAGAAGGGCGGGTGGGAGATACGTAAGTAGTTGTAACTGTAAGTAGGTGGGTGGTATACAGTCATGATTATAGGTTAGGTGGGAGATACGTAAGTAGTTGTAACTGTAAGTAGGTGGGTGGTATACAGTCATGAGAAGGGCGGGTGGGAGATACGTAAGTAGTTGTAACTGTAAGTAGGTGGGTGGTATACAGTCATGAGAATGGCGGGTGGGAGATACGTAAGTAGTTGTAACTGTAAGTAGGTGGGTGGTATACAGTCATGATTAGGTTAGGTGGGAGATACGTAAGTAGTTGTAACTGTAAGTAGGTGGGTGGTATACAGTCATGATTATAGGTTAGGTGGGAGATACGTAAGTAGTTGTAACTGTAAGTAGGTGGGTGGTATACAGTCATGATTATAGGTTAGGTGGGAGATACGTAAGTAGTTGTAACTGTAAGTAGGTGGGTGGTATACAGTCATGATTATAGGTTAGGTGGGAGATACGTAAGTAGTTGTAACTGTAAGTAGGTGGGTGGTATACAGTCATGAGAAGGGCGGGTGGGAGATACGTAAGTAGTTGTAACTGTAAGTAGGTGGGTGGTATACAGTCATGAGAAGGGCGGGTGGGAGATACGTAAATAGTTGTAACTGTAAGTAGGTGGGTGGTATACAGTCATGAGAAGGGCGGGTGGGAGATACGTAAGTAGTTGTAACTGTAAGTAGGTGGGTGGTACAGTCATGAGAAGGGTGGATGGGAGATACGCAAGTAGTTTTAACTGTAAGTAGGTGGGTGGTATACAGTCATGATTATAGGTTAGGTGGGAGATACGTAAGTAGTTGTAACTGTAAGTAGGTGGGTGGTATACAGTCATGAGAAGGGCGGGTGGGAGATACGTAAGTAGTTGTAACTGTAAGTAGGTGGGTGGTATACAGTCATGAGAAGGGCGGGTGGGAGATACGTAAGTAGTTGTAACTGTAAGTAGGTGGGTGGTATACAGTCATGATTATAGGTTAGGTGGGAGATACGTAAGTAGTTGTAACTGTAAGTAGGTGGGTGGTATAGTCATGAGAAGGGTGGATGGGAGATACGCAAGTAGTTTTAACTGGAGGTAGGTGGATGGTATAACGTCCATGAGTAGGGTGAGTGGTAAATCCGTTTTGCGATCTCCAGGAGTCCGAAAGGGTCCTAGTCTTAATTATTTGTTACCTATAATCTTACTTGAGACCTCAGGTAGTCTAAGACAAAGGTTCCCTCAAACTTTCACCATACAAGATATGCAAGTTATGCATTAGCATAAATATCTATATCCACCGCAAACATCGTGAATATTCAATCACTATTTTGATTTCTTTTGGTAAGTTCTTTATTTCCGATATGCTATACTGTGTATTTCGTGTAAAGTTTATGGCATATTTGCTGTTTATTTTGGTTTATAAACTTTCTTCATTGTTAATGTAAATTATTTATTTGTTTAGACCGTGTAACTAGTTTGTAAATAAGTGAACTTATTGCTAAAAACATTTATAGTACGTTTTTACCTCATTTATCTAATTTGTTATCATGACTGAAATCTTCTTATTAGGCAAAATTATATAAATTATCCTGCAGAAGAATTACACGAAATTACAAAACTTGTAACTGTGTGTATTAACAATGTTCAATTTATTTATTTTCAATAAAATAATTAGAACAAGTTCAAATGAAATAAAATTTTCAGAGAAGATTGTTTCAAACAATCCAGAGTGTATTAATATTTGGTGCACAATACAAAACTAACCGAAGTGAAATGAAGTGAAAATGACTATTGTACAAACTGTGAAACAGTTGGTGAGTTTATAACTGATAAGTTCTCTCTAATACCAAACCATTATTACTGTAATACAAACAGACGTGTAACAAATCAAAACATTATTTTGGTATGTACAGTAAAATAAATTATAAAATAGTAATAACACAAAAGAGAAATTCAATAACTTTAAATAATACTACCAGCTTATATCAATATAACAGATTATATATTTACATCCATACAAAACACACAACTGTAAATTTAAACCCACATTTATCCTCTAATAGTCTAATATATACCTTGCCACCAGCACACACCTACAACTACCGCACAAGCCGCTCACCCCAGGAGGCCCGGAGAAGACACGTAACTGCAGCCTTCGCCACCTCTAGTATAGTTCGAATAAAATAACTTTGGTACTGGCGGAACGGCCACGCACCACTGGTCTGAAATGACAAAACTTTGAGCTTTAATTTGCTGTCAAACTTAAAATAAGTAAGCAATAATTTTCAAACTAATTGTATAGTGTTCACCAGTTTATATTCTTTAAGGAAAAATTATGCCGGAGATTTTTCTTCAGCTAAATTGCTTTTTATAGTGATATTTGTATTTAAAAACACGGTTTTATGAGTGAAATTGGGCGTGAGTCGTCTTCAACCTGTCACTGTAGCAAAAATAATAATAATAAAATAATTTCTTGTGGATTGATGACAGTTTGATTCATTGTGATTAGTTTGGTAAAAGTCTCATTTAATAATTCAAACAGGTTAATGAGAAATTAATTTTTTTGTAAAACCTTGCAAACTCGGAAACGAAAAACTCTAGACAAAATTTATTTGAGCAAACATTAACTGTGTTATTTATGTATAGTTAAAATAATACTGTGGTATTAATAAAACATGCGGAAAAATAATGAAGAGTTGATGAAGTAAACTCATAGTTCGTTTACATCGAGGCTGTGTCGGGCGCGTAAGGTATACTCTGCTCAAGGGAAAGTGTAGACTGAATATTCAGTCCAAGCGTAAAACGAATTCCGATCGACGATATTTCCAGATAAGAACTGTTTCTCCAGTAAGAAATAAGGTAAGTTAGTTGACTTTTGACTTTGAGGTGTGTTCGTGTTCAGTTCTTTATCGATTTGACAGTGCTTAGTATAGTTTAATCACTAGTTTGTTTTTATTACAGTTATTTAGTTTTAGTGATATGACACGTTTTTATTTATTTAGATGTGACAATAATGCTATAGGGTTCAGTGTGTATATAATTATCAGTGTTTATTGCAATTATAATATTTAGGCTCTTTCAAATTTTAGGAAGTGTTCTATTAGTAGTTGACAAGAAATGTTTGCAATGGAAGAGGCAAGAGCTGAGCCAGTGACTGTACATTGTGCGTGTGGTATCACTGCCGCCTTGTTGACAATCGAGTTTTGAAAACTTCTGAATCTTTCTTCCTAATTCAAGAAAATTCTATTTAATACGAGAGTACGATTTTAGTGTCACTTAAATAACACAATTAATTTAGGTTTAAAGAAATTTTATCTAGCGTTTGTCATTATCGAATTTACAAAGGTTTACAAAAAAATTAATTTCTCATTAACCTGTTTGAATTATTAAATGAGACTTATACCAAACTAATCACAATGAATCAAACTGTCATCCATCCACAAGAAATTATTTTATTATTATTACTTTCGCTATAGTAACAGGTTAAAGTCGACTCACGCGCAATTTCACTCATAAAACCATGTTCTTAAACACAAATACAGTATTACAATAAAAAAGCAAATTAGTTTAAGCAAAATATCCAGCATAATTTTTTCTTAAAGAATATAACATGGTGGACACTATAAAAGTAGTTTGAAAATTATTGCTTACTTATTTTAAGTTTGACAGCAAATTAAAGCTCAGAGTTTTGTCATTTCAGACCAGTGGTGCGTGGCCGTTCCGCCAGTACCAAAGTTATTTTATTCGGACTATAGTCTAATATATACCATGCCGCCAGCACACACCTACAACTACCGCACAAGCCGCTCTCCCCAGGAGGCCCGGAGAAGACCCGTAACTGCAGCCTTCGCCACCTCTAATAGTCTAATATGTACCATGCCGCCAGCACACACCTACAACTACCGCACAAGCCGCTCTCCCCAGAAGGCCCGGAGAAGACCCGTAACTGCAGCCTTCGCCACCTCTAATAGTCTAATATGTACCATGCCGCCAGTACACACCTACAACTACCGCACAAGCCGCTCTCCCCAGGAGGCCCGGTTAAAACCCGTAACTGCAGCCTTCGCCACCTCTAGTAGTCTAATATATACCATGCCGCCAGCACACACCTACAACTACCGCACAAGCCGCTCTCCCCAGGAGGCCCGGAGAAGACCCGTAACTGCAGCCTTCGCCACCTCTAATAGTCTAATATATACCATGCCGCCAGCACACACCTACAACTACCGCACAAGCCACTCTCCCCAGGAGGCCCGGAGAAGACCCGTAACTGCAGCCTTCGCCACCTCTAATAGTCTAATATATACCATGCCGCCAGCACACACCTACAACTACCGAACAAGCCGCTCACCCCAGGAGGCCTGGAGAAGACCCGTAACTGCAGCCTTCGCCACCTCTAGTAGTCTAATATATACCATGCCGCCAGAACACACCTACAACTACCGCACAAGCCGCTCACCCAGGAGGCCCGGAGAAGACCCGTAACTGCAACCCGAAACCGATCGCAGACTTCACCACCTCTGATATGATCAGGAATATTATTCCAAAGTCGTCAAACGGTTACATAAATAATTTCTATGGAGAGGAATTGACAACAATGAAGATCTGCACCGAGTTTTCCAAGTACTGGTCTCAGAAATGTAAGAGAAACGTTCGGACAGATGAGTTGCAGAATTATTATGTAAGATTTACTACAAAATAAAGAGACTATGAAGGACGAGTTGATTCAGTAAAGGTTGCTGGGAAATGGAGGAACATTATCTCGACTTGTAAGGTTGAAAGAAAACGAATGCAATAGTTTTGGGCTCACTGCAATCTGTCCGAAAGCTCATCCGACATGTTATTGACCACAACGTCACAGTAGTTAAAGTATCAGAAAATTAGCGTCTTTACAAGCTTCACTTTCATATTCAATGGGAGAAAACAGCAAATCTTTTCAGACTGTGAATGCCAGCAAAATCCTAGTTACAAGTTTCAATTCAGACTAACTTCAGTTTTATTTTAAGTAAGTCCAAGATTTTTTACTTTATCATTGTATAGTAGTTCAATATTGTTCTATAGAAGTGTTTGAGAATCCCAAACAAGGTCAACACTCCTCAAAAGCCTTTTGTTTTCGATTATAATTGTTTTAGTTTTGTTTTCAAAGTTTCAGTCCGTGCTTGAAGGCCCAAGTATCAATAGAATCAATATCAATAATCATACGACTAGCAACAGTGCCATTCAAGTCAGAGGTAGGAAGGTGACTGAACATTTGTAAGTCATCAACGCACAAGTGACGTCATAAACATGACTTGATGCAGGGTTAAAATTACTGCATTGAACTAATATTTATTAATTTTTAAATATTATAAATTGAGCAATATGTGTTGACTATGTCCATCGTATAGATATACTGTATAAATCAAAGTAAACATACTATCCAATTAGTTGAGGCAACACTGAAAAACACGAAGTACAAATCTAAAAATGTTAGAAAATAAATAAGTTATTGTAATTAACTATACGTTCGGTGTTTACTCTGTGTTTGTGTTTGCGTAAACCAGAAGTGTAGACCAATAACATTTATTATGTTGGTAATTCATATTAACGCAGAGCTCTGTGATAATTTGTGATAAGCAATCTTCTTGAGTTGTATTTCCAATGCACTTTACTATTACGTATTATTTACTCAATATTTGCAGCTGTTCTCAGTAAATGTTTTCAATTATAGTGGCTAAACAGTAAGCGAGAAAAGAAAGTAAATAAGACCATTATATATAAATTTTAATTCTAGACCACTAGACACGTAGCCAGGGGGCTTAGAGGTTTCAGGCCCTCCCGAAAGTTTTAGGGGGAAAAAAAGTACGTGCCAAGATTTACAAAATATAATAAACAAGGTAAAATATAGATGTATTTAAATATATTAGATAAATATATTAGAATATACTGTTTTAGTACCATACTAGCAAGGTATTGGCAGTCATTGACCGACGCTTTCAATTGCGTGACACATTTTAAATCTCTGCTCTCATAAATCACCTTGAAGCAATTAAAGAAATTACACACTCTTTCAGAAACAATACCGTGAAAATTTTTTAGGCATAACATCAGCATTCATCCTCTAGAATCATGAATTGGCTGACACAAATGACACAAACAGGCTGACACAAATTGTGTGGGACTCGTTTTGTTGAGAGGTATGAGCGCTGACCCTGTTGTGTTACGCTTATAGAAAATAGCTAAAACACCAACGACATATCTTCTTCATTATCAAGCTTTTTGGCTACAATTGGACAAATTTATTTCATTTTGAACCTGTTTGTGCGTAATAAACTCTTTAGACTTACTTTTCCTGTGACTGTTTTCCTTCAGGGAAAATCTAGACATGGTGTCCACCAGTAACCATGCAAAAGCATTGTTGCATACTCTGAACACTACGAGAAACAATGTAATTCGAAAACATATTACTTCACATGAATCATTTAAGTCGGAAAATATTTTATTGCAAACTAATAACTCTCCGGACAATTTCACAAATATACTGAGACTAATTCAGTGAAGAATTATTTTATAATAACTGTTATGTACATAACGCGGCGAGTCACTTATTCAGAACTTAAAGAGACAGGTTTGTACCAAATTAAGGCATTTTATCAAATACTCAAATCGTCCTTCCTGGATTTACAGTGTTGGCAAAGTGAACCATTGTAAAATCTGTCTGAGTATTTTGAGGAGACAAGCTGAGTACATACTGTGGTGTACAACAACATCACTGCAGAAGAAAGAAAGTGAGGTTCTGCTAGTCTTGGAACCGAGTGGCAAAACTAAATTTCCTTCCAACAGTCTTAGCTATTCTGCCAGTAACGACATGCAGTGTGGAAAAGTCTTTTTAAACAATGACAAGGGTTTAAAGTATTCATAGAAGTTTGATGAAGGATCAAACTTCGACTTGCAATGGTTGCCACCTATCGATACATCAATGCAGTGATTTATAAAATGGCTGGCCAGAAGAAAAGAAGACTATTCTTTATTGTACCATAGAATTAGTAGAAGTAAGCGATAATTTTAAAGATTGAATTGGAAATTCACTTTTCATTTGTAAGAAATTAACTTACAAAAGATTTTTAAAGTTAAACTAACTCGTATTCAAATTTGAACTATTCATTCCTTATTCTTATTAATAATCATTGTTAAAATGATATTGGCTAAATGTTGGCGCAGTATAAGAGCAGACCCTCCTCCCCTTCAACTTAGCACCCCCTACTAGTACGTGATTTGAACAACCGTTTGAACCATGTGTAGCCTGCTCCGGTTTCCAGTCGTCACATCACTCTTTAAAAAGTAAACCCGTTTTCTGTGAAAGCGTGTTGAGATATAACAAATTTCAAACCCAAAATTGCGGGAAATGTTATTCCTGGAAATTAAAGTTTCGTCAAATTTTAAAAATTATAAACAATTGTTAGGCTGTAGCAAAAACAACCAGTTCTCTAAAGTCCGCTTCTAACTTCATTTTAAAAGGTCAGCCTTGTTTGTGAAGCTATTTCTGAAAATTGTCTGATAGTTTGAAATAAGATTTTAATTCAAATAAAAATATGGTAGGCTTTGGCTGCTGAAAAGTGCCTTGTATTCTGGATAAATGGTATCACGTAGCTTTAGAATGTACGTTTATTCATACAATATCCATCTTAAATTCATTACTATATACTGAAAAATAAATAAAATATTATTTTTATTCCAATTAATGTAATTAATGATATATTTATATTATATTTAGTAATATTAAAAAGGTTTATACATACATTTTATTATAGTCTAACTCAACAATGTGCTTGCTACACCGACTGTCAGGACTGATGGAGCAGGCTACGCTGTATCGTTTTCATTTTACTTGCCACTACATCCATTGTCATGGTCTAATAGCTTCAAAGTATCGATTGGTTGTCTGTTAAATAATGAGGTTGTTGTTTCGTTTGAAGGGCACTAATACGGTGTTGCTGTGTATAACAATGTATACATATAACAATATGTATAACATCAAACAACAACATTTAAATGTTTTGTGTTGTAATAATAGTAATAATAATACACTATTACGTTATAATAGCCTAATAATAATACACTATTACGTTATAATAGCCTAATAATAATTAATATATCTATTGCAGGTTCAATGATAGGCCTAAGTAACAAAATAGAAAAATTCTAACATTAGATGAACCTGCTCCCCTTCACAGGACAAAGTATAAAAGTAAATAGCCAATAAAGATATTCAAAATAAACATACACCCTCCCAACCACCTATACACGTACAAAGGTATAGATGACCCCACTTGCCACCCACCCGCCCTTTCATTTAGTGGTATTCGCCGCCCTCCCACAATCGTGCAGTGGTGATTCGCCCACCCATACACGTGCAGTTGTGATCCGCCCACTCATACACATACAGTGGTGACCCACCCACCCACCTACGATCAACGAGCAGTGGTATTACCAAGATACTAAAATGTTCATTAAATACAGTATCTTAAGAACATAGTTAAGATAAATATGCGTACTTAATATGATCAAAATAAATATACCATTGTAGTAACTAAACAGAACTGTTGGCAAAACTGAAACAACCATGTGTTCCTCATACATGTGTTTTCGTCATTGACACGCCAATACTGGACTAAGAATTGTGCCTCTAACAGGCCTATTGGTCCAATTATAAGGGCCGCCAAGCTACTTATAAGCAAATAAACCATTGTCTGTACATTGTAGCCTACTTCAGGTAGGTTTGCTAATAATAGGTTACAGTGTGTGTACGACAAAAAGTAATAAATTGCACTTCCATTTGATTTGTAACTGAAAGATAAAATTAATAAAAAACAATGCCTAGCCAGTGTAGATTGTCATAAGAAAAATAAATATAAATAAACAAACAAAATAATGAGAAAAAATCTATACTCTTACATAAGAAAAATCCTCATCTACAAATAAATGTGGTAATATTTGCTAAACCCTTGGCCCACATTTAGTCCTTCAGACGCCGCTAGTTTCAGAGCCACAGCAGCATCATTAGCTGCAGATTTAAGTAATGTCATTGACAAATTCAAAAAAAAGATGCGTGAGCAACAGTGCGAGACCCACCATGGTAAAACAATCTGTTAGCTCGGCCACCCTTGGCCGCACTCAGAGTTATAGAGTCATTTTATATAATCTTAACAAGAGCATATAAGAAAAAAGCTGTACTCCTTTAGACAGTCGATAAAAACCAAAAAGAAAAGTCCACAGGTACCATTAAAAGTTTCAATGCCTTTCACTCTTCAAGATTTAAATGAGGTGGTGCCAACGTTGGGAAGGCTGCAGGAATAGATGTCACAATTCAGAATTTCTCAAACATGATGGTAGAAAAGTGAAAGTGGCTTCTAACAGTCTTCAATGCCGTATTGACGAGTGTTGATATGCCCAAAGCTATTAAAAGATAAGAAACAATACAGTAGCGTTTTAAAGCCAAGTAAAGAATCACGCTGTGCTGAAAGCTACCGCCCTATACGTCTTGTATGTGTCTGGTATGAGTTGCTGGAGAGGCTGAGTTATAACCGAATATCACCTATCCTCAATGACAACATTCCTTGTAAATGCCTACATTGTAAATTTGATAGCAGTTTTACGGAGGGTTTGGAAAAAACCCAGAAAATAAAATTAAAGAGGTATCTTTATGCATAGGTTCTGTTATTTTTATTTAATTGTACAATATGAGAGAGAGAGAGGGGGGAGGGAGAGAGAGGGAGAGAGAGAGGGGGGAGGGGGGAGAGAGAGAAAGTTTAATAAAAACCCATTTGTTCTCTTTACAAGCATTAAAGAGTCGTTAGTTGTTCTCATATTCTAGTACTAGTGTGGAAGGTCCTAAATTCAAATAACACTTCATTCAATATTGTATATTGTACCGAAGAAATGAATACGCCAATAAGGATATTAATTACATAATGTTATTTAAGATTGCTTGTTCTGCTGTTGTGCACAGGCGTTGTCTCGTATCTTATATAGAAACGATATCTCTCACAATAGCTACCAGTTCATCGAAAGACGAAATGTTCGTATGAAAATAAGAAAGAAACTGTTCATAGTCATTTCTTAAAAAGATAATAGGGTGTGATATTGACCCTTAGATGAACACCAAATCCTAGGGCCCGCAAGAGCACGTAGTAGCTTGTTGTAACTAGTTGAAGACATGGTTCAAACCACGAATCTATCGGCTCGAGTGGCGCAGGGCCGGAACAAGGGGGGGCAGAGGGGGCGGTTGCCCCGGGCGGCAGGGTTGAGGGGCGGCAAATTCTGGTTGCAGAAAATTTGTTTACTACAGTTTGTAAAAGTTTTTAATGAGCCAAACGTCATAAAGGAACGTCAATTAAGTAATTTCAAAACTGCATAACGTAATAAACAAACAATAATTTTACAATAGCAATCAATATAATAATTGCAACGGAGTAGAAAACACTGAGAGCCCTAATAGCATAGTTAGCAGCACAGCAAAGTTTGTTTACAATTTCAGCTGATCGCCATCCCAGTCAAGGCGCCATGCCGCACTGCCTCACTGCCGTGCCGCCGCCCCATACAAAGATGGGCTTGATATAAAAAATTGTAGAGGACAGTCCTATGATAATGGAGCCAACATGGCTGGGAAGTACAAAGGGGTACAGGCTAGAATTCTAGAGAAAAATGAACTAGCCAATTTCGTGCCCTGTGTAGCCCATTCGTTGAATCTGGTAGGAGTGCATGCAGCAGACGCTTCAGTTGAAGCACAAAGCTTTTTTGGAACTTTGGGGAGTTTGTACAATTTTTTTGTTGTTTCCACTTCGCGATGGAAAATTCTAATGAAGCATGTACCGACAACTCTAAAATCACAAAGCAAAACAAGATGGTCTGCGAGAATCGAGGCTGTTGAAGCTGTGTACAAACACTTTGGCAAAGTCATAGAGGCACTAGAAGAAATCCTAGATCACCCTTTCTCATCATCTGACTCAAAATCAGAATCTAAATCTTTGCTTAACAAGTTGAAAACTTTTGAATTTATTGTTTTGTGTTGTTTTTGGTATTCACAACTGAAAAAGATTGATGGTGTTAATAAGTTTCTACAAAGAGAAGACTTAACAGTTGACCAGGCTTCCAGAAACATTCTAGGACTTTGTCAGTTTCTGAAAACTTCACGAGAGTATTCACCGTCTGAAGCACTTTCTGAAGCAAAGTTGATTGCACAAATGAATGATATATCTCCAGAATTCACAGAAAAAAGGAAGAGGAAAAGGAAAACAATATATGACGAACTTTGTGAAGATGAAGCTGTAACCCGCACCCCTGAAGAGCTGTTCATTGCATCCATGCTGCAAATTTCTGATAGGTTGATCATGGAAATGAGCACCAGATTTAAATCATTAGAGAATATCAATGACAAGTTCGGGTTTTTGAATGGCGGCCAAATTAATGAAATGACCTTAGATGACTTAAAACTCAAAGCTGGTGAGTTGGCAGATACGTATAAGGAAGACTTGAACAAAAAGGAGTTGATATTTGAAATCGAAAGTTTTAAAGGCTTTGCATTAGGAATAGATAATAACTTTAAAACGTCTAGTGCTTCCACTACACTAGAACTCATTTTAAAGAAAAAGCTAGAAGAAATGTACCCGAATATTACAACAGGACTTAAAATATTCCTCACACTACCAGTATCAGTTGCTACCGGAGAAAGGAGTTTCAGCAAGCTCAAGTTGGTCAAAAATCACCTAAGAAGTTCTATGTCTCAACAAAGACTCGCTGATCTTAGCATTATTACCATCGAACACAAGCGAGCCTCAAACATTAGCTTTGATAAAGTGATCAAAGAATTTGCGTCCAAAAAGAGTCGTAAAGTAATCATTAGAGATTAAGTTGTGACGCATCTAAAGTCTATACTACTACTACCTACATACCATTGTTATTTATAGTGTGAATATTTGTATAAATTATAATACTTTATAAAAACTATATCAACTTTTCTTAATTTATTTGTTTACCTATTCCATTTTTGTTTAATTTGTGAGGGATTTTTTGTTGTGGGTGAAGGGGGGGGAGGGGCGGCAAATTTTAGTTTGCCCCCCTCAAAAATTTTCTAGATCCGGCCCTGGAGTGGCGTACCCTAAGAATATGCCCAGACAAGGAAATTCTTCTGAAATAATGTTAATTCAGTATACTATTAGTTTAATCTATTATTATAGTTTGTTTTATAATTGGGAATTAATATTTTTATAGTTTAAAAATTAAATTAGGTTTTATATGTTGTACTAGACATGAATTGGAGGAAACAACTGCATACATGTACTGTTACAGATTTGTATTTTTAATTTTTCTCACTTATTAACTGAGTTAAAGAGTTTAATATTTTTCTTCATAATTGTCACTAAGAATTATTTTATGTAGAACACTATTATAGCATTATTAAATAAGTAACTACTGTCAGACCAAATAGACATTGCAATGAATGGTAAACAAACTAAAGAGCGACAAAACAGTTTTGTTGTTAAAGACAAATAAATGAATAAGATAAAGGTAAGACGAGTGCATATTACATGTCTGAGGCAATGTGCAAGCCTTCTTGTACAAATATTTGGGAGGCGTAAGCGAGGGCCTAAAGCTCCCAACACGTACTGGAGATATCAATCAGCTTCAGCTAATGACAATACAGAGAAAACGAAAACAAACATAATACTTTTTTACATTTATATTAGAATATTTAAGGAAGTGATACAAAGAAGTTGGAGTTTTGATACTATTGTTAGTATTTCAACGATTGTCACTTGTTACTGGTGTTATTTGTTTAGACATGTAATTTTAATTTGTTGTTTTTTATTATATTATTCTAAATGCTAACTGTAAATAATATCTACCAAGGTAAGTAAGGTAGGGATCATGATGTCGTCACTGGAGAGATCAGCTGACTTTTAGCCGGAGCTGTCACTGTGTTATAACGAATTGCAGAGTACTCCAGTAACACGCTACTATAACTGAATATTTTAGTAATAATTTGTATACAGCTGATTTCTCACATTAGTGTCTTTATAGTTATTTAATATTAATTTTAAAAAATCTATTGTCAATTAATATGTTTGATTCATTTAAGAAGAATTTAATGTAACGAAGTTATTAGTTATTAAAATGTAATGAAAAGTATTGTTAGCCTAGAAATTTATATGTTTGTTTATATCTTTAGCTTAAGTATGTATAAAATTAGGAATGGCACTAATATAATATAAATAGAGGCCATTATTATTCTTTCTAATTTTGTAAATGTATAAAATAAAATTATGTTGGAACTAAAAAATATGTTGAAAATAATTAGTACCGATACGTTAGTAACCGATAGGTTTACATAGTACGTGTTGTCATGTGAAAATGCTGCCGGTAAAACAGTTTCTGCAGTTCCAGTTCCAGATAGTAAGAATATTAGTTATAGTTTACCGCAACCGGCTACAGCAATAACAGTTTCTTATTAGCAATACTTAAGTTTATTCTGTTGTGTAAAATAACGCGTATTTCTACAGCTGGTGGAACGATCTCTCCAGTGACGTCATCATGATCCTTATGTTATTCTACTTACCTCGATATCTACTGTTTTTAAAACTGTGTATTGCAGTGTAATAAACAAATACAATTGAAAGAACAGAAAGAAACGTTTTTAAAATTAGGTATAGCCAACAAAACAAAAATATACGATATCAATTCAAAAAAAGTTGATAAATTTTAGTATGTAAAAGTAAATATAACTGTATAAACAAAGCAACTTCCTTACGTTAGAGAATGTTGCACTCGTTGTGTTCCTGACTATTGTAGGGCAACTTCCTTACGTTAGAGAATGTTGCACTCGTTGTGTTCCTGACTATTGTAGGGCAACTTCCTTACGTTAGAGAATGTTGCACTCGTTGTGTTCCTGACTATTGTAGGGCAACTTCCTTACGTTAGAGAATGTTGCACTCGTTGTGTTCCTGACTATTGTAGGGCAACTTCCTTACGTTAGAGAATGTTGCACTCGTTGTGTTCCTGACTATTGTAGGGCAACTTCCTTACGTTAGAGAATGTTGCACTCGTTGTGTTCCTGACTATTGTAGGGCAACTTCCTTACGTTAGAGAATGTTGCACTCGTTGTGTTCCTGACTATTGTAGGGCAACTTCCTTACGTTAGAGAATGTTGCACTCGTTGTGTTCCTGACTATTGTAGGGCAACTTCCTTACGTTAGAGAATGTTGCACTCGTTGTGTTCCTGACTATTGTAGGGCAACTTCCTTACGTTAGAGAATGTTGCACTCGTTGTGTTCCTGACTATTGTAGGGCAACTTCCTTACGTTAGAGAATGTTGCACTCGTTGTGTTCCTGACTATTGTAGGGCAACTTCCTTACGTTAGAGAATGTTGCACTCGTTGTGTTCCTGACTATTGTAGGGCAACTTCCTTACGTTAGAGAATGTTGCACTCGTTGTGTTCCTGACTATTGTAGGGCAACTTCCTTACGTTAGAGAATGTTGCACTCGTTGTGTTCCTGACTATTGTAGGGCAACTTCCTTACGTTAGAGAATGTTGCACTCGTTGTGTTCCTGACTATTGTAGGGCAACTTCCTTACGTTAGAGAATGTTGCACTCGTTGTGTTCCTGACTATTGTAGGGCAACTTCCTTACGTTAGAGAATGTTGCACTCGTTGTGTTCCTGACTATTGTAGGGCAACTTCCCTTGGCGAGGGCTTATTCTTACAACGTTTTAATGAGTATGAAAGACAAGTGTTTAAGACGATGAGTTTACATAAGGTATGTTGATGAGGAGTTAAACCTTTGAAGGTGTATTTCTCTTATGTAAACATTTTTTAAATACTCCTACTTTTTCCATTTTTTTTATTTGTAAAAAATATATTCTTTACAATTTATAAATGTAATTGTAAATCATAAATTACAGTTTTTTCTTGGAATATTAACAGTTTTCTTAAATTTCATTAGTAATTTTTATTTAATAAACAGAATCTCCTAAAAGTAAAGTGCCAAACTTTGGGGAATTGTTACATAGGTAAAAATAAAGAGAACATAAAAATAATTCTTTTTCCAAAAACGCTTCGTTTACCAGCCATTTTGTTTTTTTCACAAAATAATTAATTGTTATCTCCGAGTCGGCTAAGCTTATTCTTATGAGACTCGCTATACGTATTAAGATAACAGAGACAGGTTTTAGGAAAAAATTCATGTTGATCCAATTTGAAATTTCAAAATGGCGGCCATTTGTATTTTTGCCACTTTCCCACATTTTCCGTTTTAAAATTTAAATGACCGCCCTTTTTGAAATTTCAAATTCGATTAAGTTGTTTTTTTTTCTACAATAGGTCTCTGTTATCTTAACATGCATAGCGAGTTTCATAAAGATCGGCTGAGCCAACTCGTAGATAAAAATTCTTTTATGAAAAAACAAAATGGCGGATATCTGGTAAATGAAGCATTTTTGGAAAAACATGTATTCTTTTTTTCTTTTTATTTCGACCTATATAACCGTTTCCCGGTGTTTGGTACTGTACCTTTGGGACACTCTGTATAACGTCGTCAACTGAATCAGATAATTAATTAATAATATTTTTTTGTAATATTTGATACCGTAATATTGACAGGACTTTTGGAACATTAGCTATGCTTTACCTACTTTTCTGTTTATAATTTATAAATCCGCATATATTTAAAAAAGTTTTATTATACCAAATATATAAGTTACACATTTTTCTTTTATTATATATACTGGTCGACTGCCCGTGCTCCACTACAGGGTGGTTTTCTGCGCTTGCTTATTGCTTATCCTTCCACCCATGGTTCCGTCTAACCCGTTACATCGATATTGCTTTTAGCTCGAACTGCAGCATAGCCATTTATCAATATTGCAATATTATATCATACGGCTTACAATGCCGCCAACGGACTAAAAAATAAATCTAACACACGCCCTTAAAAATGTTTAAATAAAACCAAATCCAAAATACAAAGTACTTGTGTCTATAGATGTTTAAATACTCATCACCCGTCACGGAGCTAAATATAGGTTCCGCAACATTCAACACCTGCTTCTCCGATTGAATGAAGACCAACTAATCTCCCTTGAACAGACCGGAATGGGCAATCGTTAACTATGTGATCCATAGTTTGTACTTCGACTTCGCAATCGCATGACTGATCATTTGCCTTTCCCCACTTATATTTCCCCTGTGCAATATTATTATTGCAATATTAAAACAGGAAATGTAATATCGCAATGACAATATTGCACAGAACCTGTACTTTTATGTTTTGTTTCTGATTTCTAATAATCTCGAAATAGTCTAAATATATCAACCTGACTCGGAGGAAATAAGTCATAAAGAAGGTTATTTCACGGTATTTTACATGCCTACGGTCAGGTTATTGCTGTATTCCAGTAAATTTTGTAATTTTTTAATTTAAACTAGGCTGTTCTCCTACATTACAACGTTATATATAATAGAAACCCCGGTTTACTTTAAGACAGATTAAATTAGCGCTGTGTCAGAGGTAGGGAAAATTACCTTAGACCTTTCACTGTGAAAACCACTAATACAATTATTAAAACGGAGAGTAGGCCTATGTAAGTATCTATTTGTAACATCAGTGGCAGGCTTT